>CANXYC010292877.1:0-99736 GCA_948193065.1 Aleurites moluccanus | reverse complement strand
TAGCTAATTTTTTTTTTATCAAATACCATGTGTCACTAATTAAAACAAATCAATTTATTAGTAACTAATATTGATATAGGAAAAAATAATCACTAGAGGACATGTATTTACAGAGAGCCTCATTTTTTTTTTTTTATAAATTCTTTTTTTTTTTTTTTTTTTTTTTTTTTTTTTTATTTTTTTTTGCGTTCCCCCCCCCCCCCCCCCCCCCCCCCTCCTCTCTCTCTCTCTAGTTTGTGATAACAATTTTTATTATTCTAATAATTCAATGGTTAAATATCCATTTCTTAATTACTCTAAATTTGACCTTTATTAGTTTGTGCTTTAGGGTTCTTGATGTCATTGATTACGGTATCTAATTTCAAAATCTAAGTAATATATGATGTAGAATTATGAAAGTCATGGCAACTCAAAAGTCCCAATTAAGACAAAAATTCAAAAGGTCAAATGAAGTCACTAAATATGATAAGCATAGACTTATCACATATGGAAAAAGTCCATATGTAATTAAACTAATTGGTGTTCTTAATGCATTATTAAATTCATAATAGTACTTTTAAGTTTAACATGAAAACAAAAATATAAATTACTAAATATAAGTGAATCAATAAGTTTGTTTTATATTATTTCAATTGTTAGTTCATTTCGTTTTAATTCCACAAAGTCGATGAAATTCACATTAACTTTTTGGAATTTCAATAGCAATGAAATTCACCAAATACCCATTTTGGATATCTTCAAGCATAGTGAGTGGATCTCCTTTCAATGATTTGAGTTTAATTTAATTATTTATTATTCTTCAATTTATGCTATATTAATTAATTAATTAATTTCAACAAAATTAATTTAATATAAATATTTATAATCATTTATAAGTTACCATAATTGATAAATGATTAAAAAACATTTATAAGATTGTTTTAAAAAGTTGAAAATTAATTAAAAAATAAAATAACATATATTAAAAAGTTCAAGCACAGACTAATGTAATTTTTTTCTTTTTTATATTTATAGTATTACATATATAATAATAATAATAAAACTTTGGTTAAAGAGGTTCATAACGCGGCTATGACAGGGTAAAACATTGAGGTTACTATCATATATCCGTGTTGATGCTTTAATAATCAAATTAAATTTTTTTTTTTTTTAATTATTATTTTAAAGAATAAAATGGATTTTGAAGCTTCAATTTGACCCATGACTACGTCTTCACAACGACAAACTTTTTATAGATTACAAGTAGAAATAGTGGCTACTTCACAGCTGTATAATATAACTAAAAAAAAAAAAAATTTTTTTTTTTTTTTTTTATGGTAATGTCTCTTTCATTTGATTTCCTTAAGCATCAAATATATGTTACTCTTTTCTAAAGATACATCATTATCCATCAAATGTTGCTCCTCTTTAGACAATGGAGGGACGAAAGAGAGAATTGAAAATTAAGAATTAATAAAGGAGAGACGAGATGAGTTATTTTTATAATATTAAAATTATTTTTATATTTTAAAAAAGCGTTAGATTATTTTTATATTTTTAAAAAATAAATGAACAATATATTAAACATTTTCTTAATTCAAATTTAATTGTCATTTTATTAAAATCAAGAATAACTACCTTTTATTTAATCATAATTATAACTTTTCTACTTTCCTTTTTTTTTTTTTTTTAACTATTTTCCATGTAGAGAAATTTGTTGTCCTTAAAAGAAAAATAACATTTTTTATCTAATTATTTTAAGTGCATCTTTTTTATTTTGTACACATTAAAAGGGAAAAAAATATTAAAAAAGTGAGTATATTAGTTATATTTAAAGTATGAATTTCTTTATATGAAAGCTAGTTTGAAAAGGAAAGAAAAGTTGATTTACTCCACTGCACGTGTGTTGAAAATCGAATCTGAGTAGAAACAAGAGAGAAATTATAGCCACAAATAAGAACTACTCTTGGTTTCACCCCAGTTAGCACGAATTATTCCAATAATAATCCTGCAAGTGTTTGATTAATTCTTAATAATTTCTTAATAAAACAATCTCTTAATATTATAATTATTTGATAAAAATATTAGTCTCATAATAATTCTTATTAAATCAAACTTATAATTTAAAAACATTAAACTCTAAATTATTTAAATCATTAAAAAATATTCAACTATTAATTATCAAATATTATAAGGGTTAATACTGTATCTGCCGAGAGATGCAGCTAACAAATCTACGACTGGCAATACAGGGGATGAAGGGATTGCTGACCGGTTCAAATGAGCTTTTCATTGGATGAGGATTTGTGAGTGGGAAATATCATAGGACAAAATCTATTATCTTCTTTAGACAACCGCGTGGAAGTTTCCACCAATCACAGACGTTGCCTTTTTTTCTCAATTCACTCGGCAAATCCATCTCCCACCATTTCCCTCAATAATATATAGTTCATGCCAAATATGTATAGACGATGCAAAACATAACAACATCAACAAAAAAAAAAAGCAAAGAATGGAGGACATCCCACCAGGTTTTCGCTTCTATCCGACAGAAGAAGAGCTGGTTTCCTTCTATCTGCATAACAAGTTGGAAGGAAAGAGACAGGAACTACACCGTGTTATCCCAGTAATTGAAATTAACAATATAGAGCCATGGAATCTCCCGAGTAAATAATCTTTTTTCACTCTTTTAACTTTTTTGTTTTCCTCTTGATAACGTTAAATTGAGTGTTCAAAAATGATTCAATTTGAAGCTGAACCGTAACTTAAAGTTTGTTTCTTGCAATGTGTTGCAGAGTTTGCAGGAGAACGATGTCAAGGAGACACCGAGCAATGGTTCTTCTTTACAGCCAGACAAGAAAGAGAAGCAAGAGGAGGAAGACCCAGCCGCACTACAGCATCAGGGTACTGGAAGGCGACTGGTTCTCCTGGTTACGTTTACTCATCGGATAGCCGAGAGATTGGAGTGAAGAAAACAATGGTTTTCTATAAAGGGAAAGCTCCTACAGGAAGAAAAACCAAATGGAAGATGAATGAGTATAGAGCCATTGAAGGAGTAGCCGACTCATCCAGTACTACTGTTCCTCAGGTGTATATATATGGTTATGTAAATCTTTTTTTTTTTTTCTAAGAGAATAAAAAATGAAAGATAGAAAGAGCTATTATTTTCCATTTCTAATCCTCATTTGTTTGTCCATTTTTTTTTTTTTTTTATGTAGCTGAGGCATGAATTCAGTTTGTGCCGCGTCTACATAATATCAGGGAGTTCTCGAGCATTTGACAGACGTCCACTAGAAGCTGTGGCAAGAGATACACGACTTCTTGGTGATATAGCTACAACATCTGCTCCAGACCCTAAAACAGTGGGCAACACAAGCTCATTTGATACTCCATGCTCAGGAGGAGACCTTGCTCACCTCCAAGGGAAGGCAGGAACTGCCAACAGTGAGATGGTTGATGGTTTAGCACAACCACTATGGGAATGGGAACAACTGAATTGGCCTTGACTGAGAGAACATGTAAATCAGCAGCTGCTGCATAGCCCTAGGTAGCTTTTCTACGCTAGAATAGGCAAAGCATGATGAACAAAGCTTAACTTCACAAATAGTGAATTTTTTTTTCCTCACAAGGTAGTGAGGAAAGGTGAAAGTAATAAAAAAAATTAAAGATTATTTCATACGAAATTATATACAATTTTTTTCATTTTCTAAAAAAAAAAAAGTTGAATAGAAATTTTTTGTAAGAAAATGAAGTTAAATAACAAATAGTCTTAACTGTTTGTAACTAAGAGACCCATAGGGTGTACTGGAGGGCAATTGACCCTTGCTGGTTACAGCATTTATCTTTGGTCAACTTGATTATGCTGCTATCTTATTTCAGTCCAATTCAACCTGTGTTGAGAAATAAAAAATAAAATAAAACATATAAATAAATAAATAAAAAGAAGCACTATATCAACAATAAAAATCAGAAAACTAAGAAGTCTGTGATGTGCCTTCAAGTTGAATACTTTGAAGCTTAAGTCAAGGTTCATGGTATAACGTTTATGAATGAGGAAGCAAAGGTTCATTTTCTCTTCTTTTCAAGCATGCAGTGCAATTGTCAAGAGAACTAATTATCAAAATGAAGCCAGTTTCATACACAGTGCAACAAATGTTCATTTTTTCTATTCTGTTCAAGCATGCAGAGCATTTGTCAAGGGAAAATTAATTTACTAAAGGAAACCAGTTTCAAACACAAACCAGATGCGTTCTCGCATTAAGCATATCAAAGCAAACACATCCGTGATGAAATTTGAAAAAGAATGGTTTTGACTTTTGCCATAAATTTTGCATCTTACATATAGGTAAGTAATTCTTAGATGATCATCTAACTTCCAACGCACATATGGTTATAGCTGAAAATTCCAAGATGGCTTGCACAAAATGAGCGAACTGCATCAACCAATGAGATAAATGGTCCATTGAGCATACATGGTTAATGTACGAAACATAATTGGAAATTAACCCTTTCCCAGCCCACTAGAAGTTGCCCCACTTCTGTAGCATAACTCTAGCTGTTCAACACGGAGAGGATTAGAGGGAAGGAATATGTAGTTACTGCTGTATTTCATTCAAGATCACAAAGCAAGCAAGCTCAGAGGAGGGAAAATAAAATTCCAATTTGAAATTACTTCTATTTAATCAGAGCAATTAGCTCGGAATCATATAAAAATGAACTGAACCAGACTTTGGAGTCCTAGAAAAGAAAAAGGGGTTCCAAATCATCTTGTTTAAGAAGGTGCAACTTCGTCATAATTTAATAACGGCAGGTTGTTAACTTCCTACTGCACTCTGCCTCATAGACCAGTTAATAATTCACCTCTGATGTTATTTCAGGAAGTTCCAATGTAGTCTCTAGTTGGAGAGAACTTACACTGCAACCAAAAAAAAATACTTAATGAGGTTGAATTTTTCGTTCCAGGAATTTTGATCAATCAACAAGTGGAGAAAAAACAGAAGTTCAAGATTGTTAAGCTATTTTCACAGACCAGATTAACTGGTCAAATCAAGGTTCATATAACATTTCATAAAGCTACACTAATTCTTAAAATGATGGATACTTGATTGAAATTTTTAGTTTTTACAGCATAAGAATATAAAAAATAATGATAGAACCCCGTAAAAACTAGATTTTTGCTTGCATTGTGCAGAAAGCAATAGTATAACATTACATTCACAGAATATGAACAGCAGAAATCAATTATGGGAAGGATTCTGCATTCTTAAGATATTGTGTATGATGAAATGCATACAAACCCACGGTTGCACAAAAAAAAATCTAACAATGATCAAGCATGAAACAATATTCCAATCAAAGGCATATTGTCCAAGTGCAGAAAATGAATTCTGCTGCAGATTGTGCTCAATTTTGCATATCTATAACAAGTTCAATTTGCTTAGCACACATTAATGTTCATTGCCAAAGACAATACCAACGAGATTTAATTAGGAAAGAAAATTCCTTGTGCAAAGTTTATGCTAGAATTTAATTCAACATGGGAAAAGTCGTATCTCCATACTTGAATGCCTTCTCAGTACTACAATAAATATACTAGTAACATAGCAATTTTGCATAGTTTAGTTCAGTGATATTCACACCATGCACTTAACTACAAACAGGCAACACCATATTTGTTTATAACAACTAAACAAACCACAGCGAATAACCCGCATCACCCCATTAGCAAAACTCTTCACCAGCCCATGGCAGTTGCTAAATTGACCAACACCAAGTACAAACAGTTTCTCTTTGGTTACCAATCAAACATCTCCAAACCCGACCATATGCACTTCGTTTGAGCACAATACTGATACAGCAAAGCATTAATGAACCATGTAATGTTTATAACATAGAGAAGAATAGCATCCAACAAAAGAAGAATAGCATTCAACAAAATAAAAGAAAGTACCTTCACCTTCACCTAATTCAACGCTGTTTGACAAATGAGCCACTCATGTAGCATTAATGTGTTACAGAAGAAAGACTTCTTTAAAAAAAAAATTCAAGAGGTCCATTAAAAAGTCAAATTTCAACTAAAACCGTCACCAAATTATCATTGTATGTGACCTCAGCCAATTCATTTTTTCATTGTTGATCTTCGTTCCTACCCTGTTCCGGAAAAGAAATACCAACTAACAGATCAAAATAACTTTGTCAATTAACATTGAATTTTTTATAACCACCAACAACTAAAATAACAAAGCAAAACCCAATTCAACAAACATCTGAAATTGTCTTTTTCATTGTATATTCATATTTTGGGCAGAAAAAGACTTCCTTGAAAGAGTTTCGGAAATAAAACCCCAAAAATTATTAAAACAAATAAAAAAGGGAAAAACCACTTCTAAATATATTGAGCTATTGACAGTGACTTGCTTTCTTTAGCTTTCTTTGCAATAATTCAGCAATATTAAATCATTTCTCCATTCTCTAAAATTCCAAGAACTAAACAGAAAGTTTTACTCTTTAATTCTCCAAATGTAATTAAACAAAACAAACAAACAAAGCCGACATACATTTTAGCAACTACATAAAATCATGAATCATATAACACTGAATTTGAATATGTGAAGCTAATGGAAAAGTACAGAATCAGAGTAAAGAGAACGAGAAGTGCAATTATGGAAAAAAAAAGAGGAAATTAACAATGAAAAAATATGTAGAAGTGAGGATAGGGAAAAGAGGTACCTAAGAGATTTTGTCTCCTTTTTCTACACCAACAGTGAAAGAGAGAGAGAGAGAGAGAGAGGGAAGACCATAAGAGAACTGAGCATTTTACTGTGACCAAGAGTAGAGATCGGGAAAGGAGCCAAAGAGACAAAACTGACTCACAGATTTTGACGGTTCAAAACTTCCAAAATGAGTTTTTCCACCTCTAGTTTTTTAGGAATTATTATTTATTTATTTATATTCTACATTATTTTTGTAGTGTCACGAGCAAAAATCACGACAAGCACCAGAAAACGAAAATAAAAAAATTATACGCTACCACAACCCGTAGCAATTATAATCTCTCTATGCAATATTTATACATTTAAGTTTTGATATATAATAATATAAATCTTCTAATATAGTGATCATATTTTTTATTATAACGTCTTTAACATATTTATATATTATCATATAAGCAAGATTCAATCAACTCTCAAAATATTTTCATTATCATCCATCATTGAGTAATTAAATTAAAAATTTTATACAATCCAAAATGTTTGTATAATTGCAAATTTATTACAATCTTAATAAAATAAAGTTCCGATAAAAAAAAATTATAAAAAAATTATTTTAAAAAATAATAAATATGAGTGAGCTTTAACTTAATATATTGTTATAGATAAAAAAAAAAATACATATAATATAATAATTATTAATATGTAACATATAAACTTGATACAAAAAATCGTTATTATAATCATATATAATATCATCTTATATATATTTATCATTTCATAATTATACTAGTATTCACATTATTTTATTTTTATTGTAATCACAAACATATGCAACATATCACAATAATATAAACATACATCGTGCTTTTTATTCTAATGCTTAATTATACATATGTATGATATATATTTAATTGAAATATGAATGAGATATTTAAAAGTATAATTAAATTAAAATATGTCAATTCATATAATTAATTAAAAAAAACAATTCAACTCCTGTAATCAGACTGATATGCTGCAAAAGTATCCAAAATATCTAAAAAAAAATAATAAATACAGATAAATTATCATTTATAAAAGTATTTAATCATGATTCTTCTAAAATATCAAAAAATTATGTTCAGAATTCTACAAAGTTTCTCATAAAATACGACATAAGCCCTTTATTTAAAAAACAATTCTCAATTCAAACTTTATCACTGTTATTTGAGGTCTACAAGATAACATTGTCCCTTTCTCCTAAATAATTTTGAATTCATAACAAATAACACAACTAGAAATAGTTTTTACCACGAAAATTAATTCAAGAATTCATTATAATTATACATATATCACAATTTGATATTTAAGGTAACTTAGTTAATCATCAATGATTATTCTGAAATCATTCAACTATTCAATTATCAAATTATTGGTGTCCAAATTATGTTCTCTCAAAACTTAGTCATTTGGACTTTTCAACTTATTTACATAAAATTCTAGAACTAAGATTAAATATGCATCAAGAAATTAATTTAGAAGTTGCTGGAAAAAAAATTCACTCATTGGATGATCGTCCGACGTTCGCTGGACCGCCTCCGTAGGTGGTGGTTGGTGGTGGGAAAGATGTCTTCGGGTTCCCTTCTGCACCAGGAAGCCAAAAACACCTCTTACACGCCCCTTTGCTTGACTGTTTAGCTGCAAAACACCTAGGAAAGGCCTAACCTTATAATTTTTTTTAATCTCAAACTTCTTTTATCTGTTTTGTTTTGTTATGATAGGAATGGACGGAAAGAAATAGTTATATCCACCATATGAATTTTTCTTTAAATTTTATATCATATGTTTATTTTGTTAAATTTTATTTTAAGTGATATAAGATGGATTACATAATAATATAAATTTTTTTTTTATCAAATTAACCAAATCGATTATTCTACGAATCCAAATAGTTTTAATTTAAATTTTTTATTATTATTTAGTTTGATTAAGAGTTGAAGTAATTAAAAATTAATTTGATTAAATTATTTACTCTAAATCGATCAAATTGAACCATGAACACTGCTAATATCATATTATAATAAAAACTCTCAATTCTTAGTTTGATGGTTAGTCAAAATTACAATTAATTTTAAAAATTATGATAAAATTAATAAAATTTAAAGTTTTTAACAAAATAAAAAAAAAATACAAAATTTTAGTTTTTTATATCATTAAACCGAAATTTTCAAATAATTTATAAGAAATTTATACAACAAAAATAATTTACTAAAATCTGCTATAAAAAAATTGGACTGAAATGATCACTTTCTATTTTATTTTCTCATTATTTTTCTCTTCTCCTGTTTAATATTCCTCCTTTTTTTTTTTTTTTTCTCCTTTCTTTATTTCTCGCACCTCATCTTTATCCCTTTATCTCTCTCTCTTTTGTCTTAAAACGCATTTTAGAAGATAATTACATATTTAATTAGATTATAAATTTATTTCAAATATAAAAATATATATAATTCAATTAAATTGTATATTAAATATAAAAATTTATTTAAAATAAATTCAAATATAAATAAATTTTACTTTTAAATCCATTGGTATAATAAGATAACCACGAATCTGAAATTATAATATATTTTGTTTATCAAAATAAATTTTTTTTGTAATTAACTTTCAAAATTAATTATATAGTTAGGGATACACAGGGATGAGTGGGAGGAGAGGCCTGGGTCCTCAAAGGCAAAAAAAGAAAATAAGTGTAAAATTATAGTGAATATCATGCATATTGAATTTTGTATTTATTCTTTTATTTTTATTAAATTATTAAAAAAATTAAATATTTTTATCACCTTTTAATTTTTAATTTAAAAAAAAATATAAACTAATAACAATTATATTATTAACATTTGAAACATATTCTTTATTCAATTCAATTTAATTTATATTAAAAAAAATTAAAATAATTAAATTATATATATATTGAAAAATTAAATTATTAAATTAAGATAAATTAATTCGATTCCATTGAATTTATATTTAATTTATTTAATTAAATTTAAATCAAATCAAATCAATTGAATATTAAATATGATATTAAATTTATCATAAATCATAATCTATATTTATTCAATGAATAATTAAATTGAAACATCAAGATTGATTCATGTACTACTGTACCATTTGCGGCTAATTCAATGTACATTGACATGATGTTGTTATTATTATAATTATTAGAATAGACTGAATATGTTTTTTTTTGTCTTTTATTTGTTAGCAAAAGGTAAACAATTTTCTTGTTAATGAAGTTTTAATTATTTATAGCATATTAACATCTTTTGTAGGATAATTTGATAGTGAAGATAAGATTTATTTTTGGAGATTCTAATCATTTCTACCCACTTCAATTAATTACCATTCACCAAACTCACGTCCAAGACCTAACAATATATAGGAGATGTTTAAATATACTTAAAAAAAAAAAAAAAATGTTTGAATGTTTTTAAAATAGGTATGAAACGTTAAATGAATTTTTAAAATATTTAACAGATTAATTTAAAATGTTGTTTTAAAATTTAAAAATAAAAAAATTTTAAATTATACATATCAGTTTATTTTAAAATAACAATTTTAAAATTTTATTTTTTAAAATTTCATTTACATCTAAATATTCTCTTAAAATATACATGATATATTATTTGTAATTTAAAAAATATTAAATAATTTTTGAATATTTAATAAATTAATTTAAAATATCATTTTAAAATTTTAAAATAAAAAAAATTAAATTAAATATATTAATTTATTTTAAAATTTTATTTTTTAAAATTAAATTTTCACCCAAAAATGATGGTGGCTGGTGAAAACTCTCGCCATCAATTTTTAAAGTTGATTGATATAATTAAGTTAATGAATAAAACAAATAACGTACAATTCCATAATTCCATGAATAAAACAAATAACGTACAATTCCATAATTCCATATATATATATATATATATATACACACGTGGGATATAGATGAGTTGGTGATCAATAGAGTGGTTGGTGATGCTCCACTTTTTTTTTCATTATATTTTTTAAGAAATAATCTGATATTTAATAATTACATTAATTTTAATTAATTTGAGTTTGCAAAGGATAAGATTTATGAAAGGGATATAATCCACTCAATACTTATTTTTTTATTTATAAAATTTAAATTTAAGAATATAATTAAATGAAACAAACTCTTTAATTTTCAAACTAATAAGATTTAATTTTTCTTTTCATTATATTAATATTAAATTAGCTAATATTTTAGGAAAATATTTTTATAATCGATATATATATATATATATATATATATATATATATATATATATATATATATATATTCCCACTTGATATATTCATATAATGAGAAGATCTATTAAAAGAAATTTTTTTTTTTTTTTTTTTTTAACTTCTTAATATTCGGTAGCCATATTAAATTCTAATTACTTTGAAATCGAGTTAAATCATAAAAATCAATACTCTTTTAGTATTTATATTATTTATTTATAATGTTTCAACTCGTAATTTTATTTTAGAGAATATAATATATCACCACTTAAAGAAATTGGTTAAAAGAATGTCGCTTTAATTTAATAAATTAATATTAGAAAATTCAAAGTTGTTTAAAGGAAGTATAATTTGGAGAAGAGATTTGTTTGTCGGAGATTACTGATAGAGTAGTATCTTATCCAAACTACAAGTTGAACTATTTTAATTTTTGTTTTAACCAACCAATTAGTTGGTCATACAACAAACTTCAAAAGAAGATTTTTGGACTTAGATATACAAAAAAGGATGAAGAAAATTACTAATTAAGAAGTGGATAATTTGTAACCAACTATGTAATTAATTAATAACTAACTTTAAATTAAATAACATTAATTGGTGTGACTAACTATATAAAAGATAATAAAAAATTAAAATAGGCTCATTAATTAGTGAAATATGCTTCTCAAATTGATCATTTTTTTTTCTCCACCTTGAAATTGACAAAGAAAAGAGAAGAGGAAAAAGAAAAAGGGATAAGGTAAAGCAACAAGAGATTCATGAATGCATACAAGGAAAAAGTAATTTGCAAAAATGCTAATTTGGGGGTGTTTGGATAAAAATTAGCATATTGTTAAAATAATCAGTTTTGTTAAAAACGAGTGTTAATCATAAAATTTTTTTCCCCAGTTTTTAAAATTTGTATTAGATATTAAAAATAATCTAATTTCTTTTTTTTACCCAAACACTTTAAAAACTACAAAACTCTTTAACTTCCTCCTAAAACACAGTTTATAATATTTAACTTTCTATCCAAACACCCTCTTTATAAGCTTAATTAGTCGGCAAAGACTTTAAACATAGTAATTATTGGGTTATTGAATGTCAAATTGGTGTTAATAATAAAAGATTATTAAATATCAAGTAAAATTTGTGGTCTAAAAATTATTTTGTTAATTTTATTAATAATTTTTTTATGTAGATATAAATTTAAAAATAAATAAATATAATTGTGATGTCTTATTCATTTAGATTCTAAATGATTTTATAGATTAATTTAGGTTAAATATTTTATTTTTATATAAATAAATTTAAATTTAATTTGAGTATAGCGCGTGTATGACACGTGATCAAAATAATATAAAAAATAATTAATTTAACAATTTATTTTAGAGCTGATTGAAAATGAATGTGAAGTTTTAAAGGAAAAATTGAGATTGGGATGCCAATTTTAGTTGCCCAACCTTAAAAAAAATTAAGGGAGGGGTGGTTGATAGAGCGATAGCTAAATGTGTTATTGATATAAAAGTGCGATTGCCAAATCGCCAATCGCTAAAAGTAGCTTATAACTGTTTATGAAATTTGTCAATTGAAAATTTTTTTTACCATAATCAAAATTTTTAATTGGCCAATCAAACATTATAAATTTTTTTAATAACGATGCATATATTGATAATCAGTAATTAAAGGTATTTAGTTGACCAAACAAACAGTTCCTAATTAGAATCTACCTTAAGATAAAATTAAAATAATAATAATAATAATAATAATAATAAAAAGTGAATATAAGCCGACATTTTTGTAAGAATGAAGACACGTGTACAACGCACTCACCAGTAACAGGAAGCTACCCCAAAGAATATATTTAACAACGTGTTTTATACTTTTTATTTGTTATATATAAATTAATTGTATGTCCTAATCACATACAGCGGAAAGTTTTAACGTTAATCCACAACTAAACGACAAAAGTAAAATCTTCATATTTCTTCTTTGTTTTGGTCAAACCTCAATTTCCATATAAAATCCACAATACATCCCTCACATATGCAAACCCACATCTTCTCTTTAAAAAAAATCATCTCAGAAACAGCAAAAATGATCGGCAATTCCTCGTCATCCTGGTCTCGCCTTGATGACAAGCTATTCGAGAGAGCGCTCCTTATTTTCCCTGAGGAAACGCCTGATAGATGGCAAAAGATCGCCACCCAAGTTCCGGGAAAGACGTGGGTTGAAGTTAAGAAACACTACGAGGATTTAGTTCATGATGTGAGGGAGATTGATTCGGGTAGGGTTGAGTTGCCGAGTTATGAGGATGAGTTTTCTGGTGATGGTTCGAGTTCTGTTACTGAATCTGGTACGAGTCAAGTCTGGTTTGGATCTAAACGGAAAGAAAAGGAGACAATTGAAAGAAGGAAAGGAATTCCTTGGACAGAAGAAGAGCACAGGTAAATTAACAAAATATGTTTTTAATTAACTTGTTTCATATATAATTTTTTTTCAATTATACTATTAAGTGTGGTTAATTAAAGTACATACATTAGCATATTAATGACTTTTTACTTTATTTTCGAGATTATAGATATTAAATTGGATTCAAGATCTAATATATATTTAAAAGAACAATTTTTTTTCTCTATTTGAATGGTTTGAACGTTAAAAACTTAACTTCACTTCTCCTAATTATTTTTCTTAATTAATCTTATAGTACTATATAGTTTGCCATGTCCATCTAGCTGGAATTTGAATCAAAGGTGGAACCTTTAGTCTTTCACTCTTTCTACTTGAAATGGGTCCTTCAAGCCTTTATAAATGGTATTAATTGGGCCTGCCTTATGGCCTCATTCGTGGCATGCACCAAGCAATAAAATATGCTTCATGTGAAAAAAATGAGTTGAATTTCTTAAGTTGGTTTTTGTAAAATTTTCAGGCTCTTTCTAATAGGACTACAACGATATGGGAAAGGAGATTGGAGGAGTATATCAAGAAATGCAGTAGTGTCAAGAACACCAACCCAAGTTGCTAGCCATGCCCAGAAGTATTTTCTTCGTTTAAACTCGGTGAAGAAAGATAGGAAGAGGCCAAGCATTCATGATATTACCACTAATGCCACTGCCAACAATCCAAATTGGACTCCTAATGACTTGATGGATCCAAAAACCTTCAATGATTTCAATGATCCAGATAGCCCATCTGCTAATTATCATGGCTTTGGATTCCTCATGTAAAATTTAATAGTATATAATATTTGGAGAGAGACACGAGTTTGCATATGTTAAATAGGAAGACGAAATAAAGGTATAAAATTAATTTAAGAATTTTTTTAGAAAAGTTAAAATTTATATTAATAAATAAGAGAAGTGTAAAAGAATAAATATAGAGCAAAATAAAGTATATTCTCTTAATACAACTCTATATAAATGTACTAAAAAGTAAAAAATAATTTTAAATTTATAAATAAAATAAATCACACAAATCATGAATAGAAAATTGATGAAGGACATAATTCGAATCTTATAAATTGAATAAATTAAATTAAAATTTAAATAAATTATGCTTATAATTGATGATATAAAAGTTAATGAGTGATATCCGAGTCAAAATAACTATCATTGTTTGAAATTTTTTTTTATCACATCATAAACTGAATCAAGATCAAAGACTCAAAGCATCTTCCACTTCAAAATACTAAAAGTTCCGTTAGGGGAGGCACAAAAAGCTTCATAACGGGGAAGCAAAACTTATACTAATAAAAAACATAATAGCATAGAAGCAAAGAAAATAAGAAAATAATATAGATTTAAGATTTATTGAAGAAAAACATAAAATATTTGAACCATCACCAGCTAAAAATGGCCGACGACAGCTCTTTCAAGTTATGGAGAGAAGGGATGAAGACGAGACTGGGAAAGAGAGAGGCCTAAAGAGGACACAAATTTAAGAATTAGAATCTTAATTGTTTGCTTTGGATAAATATCTTAGCTAGGCTTGGGTAAGCTCAATGTTAATACTTCATAATGAGAATTAATAAAGAGAAATGATTTTTTTATTATTATTTATAATATTTTAAAAGGTACTATATAGCTCTCTTAAAAAAAAAAAAAAAAGTTTATAGGTAGGGGGTAGCACAAGCATCCAATCCCGCGAACATAGAAACGGCCGTGCGTTGACTCACCGGTGGCATCTATATCCGGCTCCGCCGAACCTGTCATCTTCTTTTCTTGTTCCCACCTTCCAAAAAGGAAACCCAAAAATTGATTTTTTCCAGTCTCCTAATGCAAAAATTCTATCCAACTAAACACGCAGAGACTCGGAATTGAGATAGACATGGCAATCTTGTACGCCGTTGTGGCTCGAGGGACGGTGGTGCTGTCAGAGTTCAGCGCAGTGACGGGGAATACAGGGGCGGTGGCTAGGAGAATCCTTGAGAAGATTCCCTCGGAGGCTGATACTAGGCTCTGCTTTTCGCAAGATCGCTACATATTTCATATACTCAGATCCGATGGCCTGACTTTTCTCTGTATGGCTAACGATACATTTGGAAGTGCGCAACTTTCCTCTGCCCCTTTCTTTTCAAATTTATTGCTTTCTGGTTGATTTTAATTGAACGATTGAATTGATGGAGGTTGAGTGGTGAAGCTTAGTAAAGTTTATTTGGATAGCTTAGGAATTATGATCTTATTAAGCTTACACAAACTTGTACAATATTTGTTTCGATTTCCTCGAAAAGGTTTTCTTTTTTTTTGGCCCTCATCTCTCTCTGTACCTGGTTCCGGGCTTCAAAATAGTTTGTTTCTTATGGTGAATTGGTGTAGGGTGGTGTGGTAGAGCAATGGCCAATCGCTACATTTCTATATTGTTTATTTGAATGCATGGGCTGATGTACATACGGCGATAGATAAATCAATTCATGTGTAGAAAAAGATTCTAAACTTATGTTCAAACATTGCAAATATATGATTGTTTGGAAGTGGATTAGTTAATTTTGCTTCTATGATCTTGCTACAGAACAGATATCTAGTAAATTTTGTTAGTCTTTAGGAGCTATCTTTAAATTGTGATTTTCACAAGTCCAAAAGGATGAATTTTATCGGTTTCCCTGGATGTTCAGTGGCATATAATTGTGTCTTTTTGTATTGATCCAGGGAGAATTCCATTTTCATACTTGGAGGACATCCATATGAGGTTCATGAAAAACTATGGTAGAGTGGCCCACTATGCACCTGCTTATGCAATGAATGATGAATTTTCGAGGGTCTTGCATCAGCAAATGGAATTTTTCTCTAGTAACCCTAGTGCTGATACCCTCAATCGTGTAAGGGGTGAAGTTGGTGAGGTAAGTACCTTAATGGTCCTTGAAAGTTGGTGATTTACGTTCTATTTATTTTTCCTGTTTGTTGGTCCTTTATCTTAAATCTAATATTGCATATATAACAATGCTTGAAATTGTTGTTTTTTCCTAATTCATAGAGCATTGGCTTTCGAACTTGCAAAAAAGAAGAGTCTCTTGTTTTATTTTGATCTCAAGCACCTTGTTCTCCATAGTAGCTATTTTTATCACAACAGTCAAGGCCATGCAAGTCCTGCTATTTTAACTTCAGGAGCTAGGAAGTTGAAGTAGATTGGACAACAGTTGAAAAAATATAATGTATTTCCATTGATATCTCTGTCATCTTGAGTGTGCTTTATCTGTCAATAGCAATATGAACACTAGCGGTTGTGTAAATAGATACAGATAGGAGATGTATTTCTATCCTAGAGCTGCTTAACTTTTATTCTTTAGGTTGTGCTATCATGAGATTTTTTACTTTCTCTATTTGTTTTGCCTTTTTAAGTTTTTTTTTTTCCCTTCTCCCCCCTTCTCACCACCCCCAACCCCCCACGGGAAGGTGTGGGGTGGGAATTGGTGGTTCGTGGTTGATTCTTTTTTTCCTATGCTTACAAGCACCTGAAAGTTTTATGCAGCTCCAAACAATCATGGTAGATAACATTGAGAAAATTCTAGAAAGAGGTGACAGGATCGAGCTTCTTGTTGACAAAACTGCCACAATGCAAGGCAGTGCATTTCGTTTCAGGAAGCAGTCTAAGCGTCTTCGAAGAGCACTTTGGATGAAAAATGCCAAGCTCTTGTAAGTGCTTACACTTATCTACTCACTTTAAGCTTTCATTTTTCACTATGGATGCTAAGACACTAAACCGTCTAACACATGTGCACACTTTTTCTTCTCTTTCCTATTTTTGCTTGTTTCTGACTGCAAAAAGTTGGAGGCTGTTTAAAACTCTAAACTATATTTCCCGACTCCAGCAAAATATCCAGGTCCAACATCTGTTTTTCAGGGTAAGAATGAATAGTCAGACAACAATGTTTAAGCAGTACAATTATTTCGGTAGAAAATGTGAGGGGTAGACCTGTAGAAAAGAAAATGAAAAAAAGATCTCTTATGGGAAAAATTTCATTTCAATTGTCCACCAAGATCTCACTTGAAAAAACAAAGTTGGCCTCTTTTCTTGAGCAGATAGTAGAAATACGGACTTTGAAATGGTAGATGGGAAAATATTATTAATAAAGTATACTCTTTCCATTGTGTGGATCAAGCCAGAACCTGACTAACTGTGAAAAATTGCAGAGATTTGAAATATTTCTTCGAGTCTTTTACCATGTTATCGATCCAGAACTTCACTATTCGTGAAAAAGAATAACATGATAAAATTATTTGCTCTTCAGTAATTTGTAAATATTTCATTTTCGAAAAGGTTAGTTCACTCCAAAAATAAAAAATTTGCACTCAATTTGAATAAAATAAAAAATGATGGCTCAATTGCACATTTAAGCATGGTACAGGGCTTCAAGATGCATTTAACCTAGATTTTTTGTTCTTCTTAGTAAACTACTAAAGTTTTTTTTTGGTAAATGCAAACCTACCATACCTTGTTCTTAACTCCAATATGTACCTTTCTGCTTGGTCCAGAAGGATTGGATACAAAATAAATGTTGCTTGCAAAGTAGCTGCTCGCTAACAATTGCAAAAGATGGTTCCTTATGTGTTAAGGATTAGCTGAATTCAATCTAGTGTACCCATCATTTCACTTTTTTGAATTTGGTCTCCGGATCATAATTTCTAAGTTCTAACTGTTACACTATTCCAACAGACAATCAGCATTCATTGCTGCACACCTGGCATGCAGGATCCTTTTAGCAAGTACTCTTAACTATTATCTTTCTATCATTTAGATAATTCTGGTGGTGACATGCAGAACCCAAAACCTTCACGCATCAATTATAATGGCTGAATAGAAATGGTTTAAAATTGTTAACAGCTTAATGACATCTTAAGTGAGCACAAAATCTTTATTTGACAGGGCCCTGCTGACGTGTGTGATTGTGCTATTGCTGTACATAATAATTGCAGCTTGTTGTGGAGGCATCACTCTACCTTCGTGCAGATCTTGATTGGCTGTTTTACTGGTGTTGAATTTCTTCTGAGTTATGTTATAGTGAATTGTGAGATCTATTTATGTGCAGTATGTTATAGGAAGCTACAGTGAGCTATGAAATTTTGAAGCTTATATGGAATATTTTATAGGGAGCTACAATGAGCTATGAAATTTTGAAGCTTATATGGAATCTATACCTCTACAAGGTGCTAGAAAGGTTATCATATTGTTGTTGTATATGGTGTAATTGATATATAATTGAGAAGCCCATTGCAACTCCATTTATTGTTATGGATCATCTGTGTATACTGTGAATGCCTGCATTTTTAGTATAGTGTTTGTTTTCTGGTGGTGAGGAACATTCAGCTTTCAGATAATATTCTTCTACGCATTTATCAAAGCTCGCAGATTTTTTCTTGTTAGGGTAGAAGCAACCTTGTTCTTATAGTTTTATTATGATGTCATTATCAAACCATGGTTTTTTGCGCCAGCAGAATCTTCAACAGTTGCTTGCTGTTACCAATAGCTTTGGCTTGTTGAATTCCTCCACTATCGGAGTTGAAGAAGGAAAATAGAAACGGTAATGGATGATGAAAAACAAAGCCACTCACTGTGTTATAGTTGGAAAATGAAATGCGAAGTTGATTTTTATTCTGCGTTCTCATTATTTCTGCTCCTCCAAGCGTTTTTTACTTTCTGTATTTACACGTGAGAGCAGATATGGTAAGATAATTTCAGATTCACCATCTTTAGTAATAGAAACATCCCATTTCAGAATAAAGAAGGAAAATGAGCCGGCCGTGTGGTTAGCTGCCCATTGAAGCATTAGAAAGACGAACCATTTAAGAAAATTCTTAAATACTAGGTTTCTGTTTTATTTTTCCTCTATGAAGGTATCCGTGATGAGACCACGTGGGGCCTAATCTCTTTCCTCTTTGCTTAACGCACGATTACGGCTGCAATCGCTCTTTAGTTTGCTCGTACTGCAATGGAATTGAATTTTAGCTTGCTCAGTTTAAACCCGTTATTTTTTTTCTAAACTTGAACTTGAGTTTCAAATCTGAGTAAGAAATTATATTTAATACGTTTAATTATTAAAATAGTTCGAATTGGATCATCAAAATATTATTTATAAATTATAATTGAGTTGGATTCGATTTTAATCTCGTTTCATTTTAAAATTTATTTAAAATTTGTTCACGATTAAATATTTATTTTTATTAAAATAGTTATAGTAAAAAATATTTAAAATTTAACTTAAAAGTAAAACACATTCAATTAATAAAAAAAATCAAATCATAAAATTAAATATTACATGTATTTTAAAAATATTAATTAATAAAAAATATATTTTTAAAGATTAAAATATTAAATTATATTATATTAATACTAATAAAATTTTAATCTAAAACACTGTTAATATTATAAAAATATAATTATAATTATATAATATTTATTTAAGAGTTGCATGTATAAGAAAATTAAGAGTATGTGTATTTATTTATATATTTTTAGAATAGCAAAATATAATTTTAGAATACCAAAATTATTAGGCTGATAATAATAATAATTGAATTATTTTTTATTCTATCAACCGAGTTAATTATGAGTTTTTTCATGAGTTTATAATTAAATTATTCACGAGTTTAATTGAATTGAATTGAATTTTATATTTATTTATTAATCAATTTTGAAATAAAATTTAAATTTAATTTATTTATAAAATGAAATGAATAAATTTTTATTGAACCGAACGCTGAACTACTAACTTATTTGCACCCCATACGCACGATTGAAATACAGGTCACAAATTACCATGAATGAAGCTAAGTGTCTATAGGTTTAGCACCGGCTTTTGAGCGCTCAAAACATAGTGAAATTTCACTAACATAGTATAAGTACCTTCTTTTACGGAGTATATCATATAAATGAAATATTTCAATCCGAATTGTATTACTGGTCTACTCTGCCTTATTTGAAGCTAGTAACTCCATCGTTGAATTACTAGTGGTAGGATACAATTTAATTGGATAACCTTAATATTAATAAGTTAAATTTATTGGTTGGACCCAATTCATTTTCTTAGCGTATTACTGAATGAATTTTTTATTTTTATTGTTTTTACTAGTCTTTATTTTTTTTAATATTAAAATAAAATAAAATTAATCCTGAATTTATTATTAATAAAGCTAATCTTTCATTTTTATTTTATATAGATTGGGGATTGCTGGGACAGTGATTGAGATGTCCTTTTAAAATGAACCTGCGCCAAAATTGGTAAGAGGGTAAGGGTATCCTTTCTTTGTATCCCTCTAGGATTCCTATCTGTCCACATCTCCCACCTATTTTCTTTTGTTTAAAATTCACTCTCTTGTCCATCTAACAGTCCAACAGAACTCGCACCATCTCTTTCTCTAATGGAGACTATTCTCAGGCTATTTTCACCACCTGCTGTGACTAATAAATCTTCTCAAAATCAAAATAACCATGTATCTTCCCCTGTTTTCTCTTCTCCAAAACCCAGTATCGCACCTTCAAAAAAATCCCACCATAGAATCCAAAGCAGCAAATTTGGAAACTTTCTCTATTTAAAACCCGAAACAAAACACGAGTTCTTAGATTTTTGATCTCCCATGGTTTGATCCTTGTGGTAGGTCTATCTTCGATGTGATCATTATTGGTACTGAACCAGCTGGCCTTCGCCTTGCAGAGCAAGTGTCCCGCTATGGAATTAAGGTATGCTATATTGATCCTTCACCACTTTCTATTTGGCCTAATAATTATGGTGTCTGGGTTGATGAGTTTGAAAGTTTGGGGCTTGTAGATTGTTTAGACAAAACATGGCCAATGACTTGTGTCTTTATAGATGATAGCAAGACCAAGTATTTAGACCGACCTTATGGTCGTGTTGGTAGAAAGATATTCAAGACGAAATTGATGGAGAATTGTGTCTCTAATGGTATTAAATTTCATAAGACGAAGGTTTGGAAAATTGAGCATCGAGAACTTGAGTCTTCAATTATTTGTGATGATGGAAATGAGCTTAAAGCAAGCTTAATTATTGATGCAAGTGGTTTTGCTAGTACTTTTATCGAGTATGATAAGCCAAGAAACCATGCGTATCAAATTGCTCATGGAATTTTAGCTGAAGTTGATTTTCACCCATTTGATTTGGATAAGATGGTTCTCATGGATTGGAGAGATGGCCATCTGGGAAATGAACCTTATTTACGTTCTAACAATTCAAAAGTTCCAACCTTTTTATATGTTATGCCATTTAATTCCAATTTGATCTTCTTAGAAGAGACTTCCTTGGTTAGTCGCCCTGTTTTATCATATATGGAGGTTAAGAGAAGAATGGTAGCAAGGTTAAGACATTTATGAATCAAAGTTAAAAGAGTAATAGAAGATGAAAAATGTTTGATTCCTATGGGAGGACCTCTTCCTAAAATCCCTCAAAATGTGATGGCTATTGGTGGTATTTCAGGGACAGTCCACCCTTCAACAGGGTACATGGTGGCAAAATCAATGGCTTTAGCCCTAATTGTGGCTGATGCTATTGCAGAGTGCCTTGGCTCAACAAGAATGATAATGTGATGGCTATTGGTGGTATTTCAGGGATAGTCCACCCTTCAACAGGGTACATGGTGGCAAAATCAATGGCTTTAGCCCCAATTGTGGCTGATGCTATTGCAGAGTGCCTTGGCTCAACAAGAATGCTAAGAGGAAGGCCACTTTATAATAAAATGTGGAATGGGTTATGACCATTGGATGAGAAGTGTGCAAGAGAATTTTATGCTTTTGGAATGGAGACATTGTTGAAACTTAATTTGAAAGGGACTAGAAATTTCTTTGATGCTTTCTTTGATTTGGAGCCTTATTATTGGCAAGGTTTCCTCTCCTCAAGATTGTCTCTCAGGGAGCTTGCTAGCCTGTGCTCATCTTTGTTTGGTAATGCCTCAAATTCATCCAGGTTTGATATTGTTACAAAGTGTCCAGTGCCTTTAGTTAGAATGATAGGTAGTTTAGCACTGGAAAACCATTTAATTATAAAGCATATGATTGTGTAACTGTATAAGAATAATTCTGAATTATTTAGTTTTTTTGTTGAGTAATTAAAGTAAACGATCTTGTAAATTTGCTTAGACAGTTTCCACGTTCTCTCATTGCTTAATTTATACAATCCTTTTCTCATTCCTCTCCCACTTAAGCTTAAGAAAGAGAAATCAGAAAACTAACCTTGAAGTTGCAACAACCCATGGAATCATGATGCTTCATGACTATATTAGTACCTGGACCATTCTTTTGTCTCAATTAATTTCAGCCTTAATGTTCCTTTTATTGAGTGGGATTAAGGACATTGAACCCTGTAAGTGAGTGTCTGCTCCTTTCTAATATATGTATATGCAGCCTGGAAGCAAAGTGACACATACAATAAGCATTCCCTAGCTGCAGAATAATGTTAACAAAGTCGGGTAAAGTGACAATTTGATGGGTAAAGTGCAAAGGAGGCTTGAGGGATGGAAGGCTAATAAGCTTTCCCTAGCTGGCAGAATAATGTTAGCAAAGTCGGTGCTCTGTTCCATTCCCTCTTATGCGATGTAGACCACAAGATTGCCTATCCTTTTGTGAGAGGAGATTGACAAGAAAATTAGGCAATTCATTTGGGGTTCTAGGCCTGAAGCTAGGAAATGTCATATGGTGGCATGGGATAGAGTTTGCCATGACAAAGATAAGAGGGGCCTTGCAATAAGGAGAGCTAAGGACCAAAATCAGGCGCTGCTTATGAAGATTGCATGGGGAGTCATGGAAAAAAAGGAGGAGCTTTGGGTTCAGGTGTTCAGGAGCAAATATGGTAAGAAGATTTGGGACATGCACTCAATTAGAATGAAGGGTAGTCTCTCCTTCCAATGGAGAGGTGTGATCTCTGTTTGGGATAAGGCCATGGAAGGCATGAAGTGGAGGATTGGCAATGGACGCTCGTCGTCATTCTGGCATGACAATTGGGTAGACCTAGGTGCCCCCTTGGCGGTTATGGTGCCTGATAGCCTCATTCATCCTACTGATTCCTTTTGTGTTGTAGATTTTGTGGATAGCAATGGTTCCTGGAAGCGGAGCATGCTGGACCAAATGCCTGTGCAAGTTTAGATGCAGATGGCAGCGATGAAAGCTCCTAAGGCTAATGGGGATCAGGATCAGATGGTGTGGGGGAAGACTATGACAAGGAAGTTTTCCACAAGGTCAGCTTATGAGCTAGTTGTGTCCCCAGCGAGGAGTCCCATCCTGTCTGGAGGAAGCTGTGGAAGTGGGTTGGGCCTCAAAGGGTGAAAGCCTTTCTATGGCAATTGGCCTATGATGCGCTGTTCACCAATTACAGGAGATGCAAAATGAAAATTTGCACTAATAACTTGTGTCCTTGCTATTTGAATCCCCCTGAGACTGCCCTGCATGCTCTCAGGGATTGTTGGGTGATGAAAATCTTCTAGAAGAAACTAGTAAAGCCTCAATTCCTTAACAGGTTTTCAGCATGGACCTTAGAAATTGGATAATTTTTGCTCTTTCTCATCCAATGGGAATTGTGGAGGATGATATGTGGTATACCAGGTTTGGAATAGCGGTGTGGCTTGCTTGGAAAGATTGTAATGAGGTGGTCTTTGGCATTGCTGAAACTAAGCTGACAGCCATTACTTGCTTAGTGGAGAGTTGGATTCAAGTGTTTGTTATGGTTGCTAACCTCAAGGCCAAATTCTTAGGAGAGATGAATGGTTGCTTCTTGGAATTTGGGTGGTCTCCTTCTGCCCAAGGGTGGCTCAAGATTAATGTCGATGGAGCTGTGTGCAGGGACTCTAGGGAAGTGGCTGCTGGGGGTAGTTGTAGAGATTGACAGGGGCAGTGGGTTAAGGGGTTCACTCATCGATTGGGGATATGTTCACCTAAGTTGGCAGAATTATGGGAAATAGTAGATGGTGTGCAGCTGGCGTGGGAGATGAATTACAAGAAGATCAGCCTGGAATCAGATGCTAAAGAGGTTGTGGATCTCATTAATTATTCAGAGAGTGGGGACTGCTGTGGTAGCATTGATATAGTGCTGCATTCAATTATTGCTCTAAAAAACAGTCAGTGGGATATCAGGTTCACTCATATCCTTAGGGAGGCTAATTGTTCTGCTGATAAGATGGCTAAATTAGCCTTGCAAGCTGGTTGGGGCTGTTGTATTTGTGATGCGCCTCCTCTGCATGTAGTTGACTAGATAACCACGGACCAAGCTGGAATTTTAAGTCTTAGGTGTGTTTAGTGTTTGTGTGTTTTGTTTTCGTTGTTCAGCAAAAATAAAAAAATAAAAAAAAAATAAAATAAAAAGTGACACTTTCAATTATTGGAGATCCTTAGATACAATTGTTACATATTGTGAGTTAATATTCATGTATTTGTGATGTAGCTATGCCATTTTTTTCCCTTTACTATTAAAATCTTTTTCATTTTTTAGTATTTACACATACCCAAATACTCAATATTAATATTTATTTTGCATAATATTATTCATATTTTACCGCATATAATTATCAGTTGAGTTGATAAAAGAAAGAATAAAATAAATGATAATACTGGCAGTGGCAGAGCTGGCTAAACTGTTTTAATTGGGAATTCTTCTTCTGGTCTATGCTAGACGACTGCTAACCGCAAGCGCTATTGGGCCTCTTTAGAATTTCTTCTTGGCAGAGGTTTGAAATTTCAAAAAGTCTCTTTTTGTTGATTTGTTAATACTAAATAGAATATAGATTTGCAGTTGTTGTTTGATTCTAAATATTTGTCTCGTTATTTTATTTTGGATTCAAAAGGATTTGCTGTGTTAACTGTTTTTATTTGAAAATTTTTTCAGGCATTTAATAATATCCTCATAGGAAAGAATTAAGCAGCAGTTGCGGGGAATACAAGACTGCCATAAAGATGGTCGAGATTGGTTTAAGTCTCCTTGAAATTGTTTTTGAAAAGATAAATTCAAGTGCTTGTATATCTTTCAATAATGTATGCAAAGCTTGGAGAATCATATAGGTTACCATGGCTTGTAATGTCTGGCCAAAACAACTTGCTTCAACATACTATAGAAAAAAAAAAGAGTTTGGCATATAAACATGCCCAACTCATATGGAGATTATATCTGGGGAACATACCAAGATTGGCTGGTAATGGTTAAAATTGTGGATAGGCTTATGATGGATCTTCAAATTTCTCTTTTGAATCCATTCTACTTTTTTTTTTGGACTTTAAAAGGTAGATGATGTTAATAATGGTAGTTGGGTAACCTTTGACTTTGAAGATATATGGGGAGTTAGGTGTTATTCTGCAAGGGAAATGAGAGTTGAGATGTCCAATTGCATCTATTTTCAATAATATGGCTATAACAAAACAACAAACATCAATTTTGTCTATTCTTTATATGAAGTTAATTATGTTGGATCGCAGTTCCTAATAAAAAAAAAAAAAAAAAAAATTTATTCATATCAAACATAAATTAATATTTGTTAATCATTTAGTGCTTTAGCTGTTAATCGGCTTCTCTGAAGTCTTGACTATTCTCTTCGTCTAAACTCGAGCATTTAGTTAATTTTGGCAAAAGTGAGAAATATTGACACCAAATTACGTTACACGGGTGAATTCATCTTTATATAAAATAGAAAGAGCCTAGTTCAAATAATGGGATTCACTATACATGAAAATGGGTTTAAATAGTAAAGGGCTTCCTTTTCAGTTGGCCCAAGAAAAGGAGGAGGGAAACTATGCATAATCGTCGTTGAATAAGACAGAAAAAGAGAAGAAAAAAATAATAATAATAAAACTGCTGCTGAATTCCTAAGTTTTCCTTTACTAAATTAGGTTCTTGAATCACAGCTTAATTCCATCCATGAGGCCGATAACGCTCCCGGAACCGCCCAGCGTGCCGGAGATCTTCGAGAATGGCGCTAATAGCGTTATAAGGCGTGCTGTCGTTATTGGAAATGGCTTCCCTGGTTCAGAGAATCAAAGCATCGCTCCGATAATCATGTCTTATACGTGAGCCCTCAAAATTTACGTAGTTACTTGAAAAATTAGTATTATTTAGTTTTTAATTTGAGCTTTTATTGATTCAGCGAGTTTCCAGACCAAGAGGAGGAATGAATGGATGGTTACACTGGCTTCCGGTTTCTCTTCACAAGAAGTTAGATTATGTTGCAAGGTAAATATATAATTATTTGCTGCTCTCGATTGCTGCCCGAGGGAAGAAATTGGCGGCTATATCTTCGGAGAACGGTCCAAGTGTGGGTTTATCAGCGGTTTTAGAAGCTGATGTGAAGCAGATAGTCAACATGGTTCGTGAGAATTATGAAAAGTAATTTTTCTTTCGACTGTCCTTGCGATTTGCTTCTTTGAATTGTTTAAGTGAATTATTTTTATATATTTTTCATTCCCAATATAAATGATTTGAGAAAAATAATGGAGATCGTAAAATAGGAAAGTGATTAAAGGACATTAAATTGAGACATGGCTTGCTGATGAAATCAACCTTTTCCCTCATCTTTATATTAATCTTGGCAATGATAGTGATCATGTATACCCATTCGGTTCATATGAACGATGGTCCTGATTCCATCACCTTAATACTGTTTAGAGACATTTGAATCGTGGATCTGATTTCATTTCTTTAATATAGCTTAGAGATATAAATGATGGATGGTTGGGCTAGAAGGACTTGGTTGTTGGCAATGTTTATGCTATATTTATAGAACTCATAGAATTTATAACTTTTTCCATGCCGTTTTTATAATACTTGGAAGGAAAGAAAAATCTGTTTGTTGGAAAGCATTAAAGCAACATCCTGCAAGACATCAGAATGGGCCGGTCCCCTTTCTTCTCCTTTCTTTTAATTCTTAGTTTGTTTTGTGCAGCAAGTCAAATGCCTTAAACTAGTAATCTTGATAGCAAATTTTCATTTCAGCTAATATAGTAGGGTGGAATGCTTCTCACCTATGCTTGTGATTATAATGGTGGATGTTTTTTTTTTCTCCATCATGTCATGTATGTGATATGTTTGAACCAAAACTAGTTGTTACCTTTTCCTATCTGAGTGCAAGATACCTTATCATGTGAGACTAAGGTTGTGCTAAATTTCCCTTTTGTTGCATTCTTGGGCTGTATATTAAAATAATGCTGTTAACTTTTTCAGGAATGGCCCTTTACTGGTGGTTGCATCGGGCAGAGATACTATTTCTATTGCAAGCTCTATAAAACGTTTGGCGTCTGAAAATGTTTTTGTCGTTCAGGTATGTTCTTGTGCTTTTACTTTGCAATAAATTGCATTTTAGCAATTTACGTGCTACATTTCACAGCTGGGTTAAATGATGCATTTCTGAGGAGACTATCAATTTGGTTGAATGTTTGAAGTCTATAAATTTCTTTTAAAGATTTTATGTCAAATTGCATATAAAATGTGGTCAATTTTGTCTCATATGTAACATGAAGGAACTTGTATTATTGTTTTGGTTTTAATTTGACTCTTATTGATATCAATCTTGCTATCTATTTGACACTGTTTGTTACATTTGTGCCATGCCAATTGATATTTCTAGATTTTCTAGAATCCCAATGCAGTTTAAGACCAGCTTTTAGTTGTGTTTGATTATTTTGCTGCTACTGCATCACCAATGACCAGTTAGTATTGTCTACCTTTAATATTGTCCAAGGTAGCATTTGTTTTATGTCATCATCACCAGAACACCAATGGCCATCTTATGTTAACTAACCTAACTACCTCAAGACTTCAAAATCTATCTTGATTATGGTTTATTGACACTAATGGTAATATGTGTTCATACTGAAAATTGATTTTGTGGATGCTGATAGGGGCATATGATTTCTAAAATGTTTGAATTAGAAAATTAAGTTTTAGAACTTTGATATTTGGGCATGGGCCAATGGAATAGGTGAATTTGATATATTCTCTGTGTTATAACCTTCTATGTATAATTTTCTTGGTGTTCTTGTTTTATAACGACTACGCCATGTAGCCTTATCATACAAGGTGAATTCTATGCTCTTTAGTTCCTTGCTGATGGTAACTGAACAAAATCTGCTGTTAGCAAGTTAGAGGAGCTTTTTATTGCATATAAGTACATATCCATGGATAACATGAACCTGTTATCAAGTTTACACTTTATAGTGCTCCTCAGATAGCATCTGTAGCTTCCAAAGGCACATACCCATTATTATCTGATCCTCTTTTTCATGCTACGATTACGCTTCTAAGCTTTTTTTTCTTTTTGATTTTTGTTTTGCAGATACAGCATCCAAGGTCACATTTGGACAGTTTTGACCTGGTGATTACTCCACGTCATGATTATTATCCTTTGACTCCTCATGCACAAGAGAGGGTTCCTCGTTTTCTACGGAAGTGGATAACTCCACATGAGCCTCCTGATGGGCATGTGGTATGTTGCATCGTGTCATATTGCTCTCACAGTTTGTTTTAAACCAAACACACGTCTTGGTCTATATGAGCTACCATTAAAGTTGGAACTTGTAATTCATGCCATGTGCTCTAAAATTCAGGTTTTGAGTGTGGGAGCTTTGCATCAAATTGATTTTGCTATGCTTCGTACTGCTGCTAGCATGTGGCATGATGAGTTTGCATCTCTGCCAAAGCCTTTACTGGTGGTTAACATTGGAGGACCTACAAGTAATTATTCCTTATACTTTAAATCTGTGATACTTTTGGCATTCACTTTAAAACTCCATTGTATACTCATAATTATGCCTCCATTTTATCCTGAATGTTGAACTAGAAGTCGACAGGCTTCTTTCTTTTTCTTCATTTATTGGATTTTTTGTAATTTTTTTTATCATCATGTGCTGTATTTTGCATTTTATTCTCTTTTTGCCATGGATGAATCTGGCGTATAAGATTTTATTATTTGTAATGATCATAATATTTTACAGGCTGCTGTCGCTATGGAAGCGACCTTGCAAAGCAGCTAACTGCGAGTCTGCTTCGCGTGCTTGCTAGCTGTGGGAGTGTCAGAATATCTTTCTCAAATAGGACTCCTGAAAAAGTATTACCACTGCATCTCTCATGTTTTGTCGCAGTGCCCTGCTCGACATATATTTTATTTTTCTGCTTTAAATCTACCTACAGGTTTCAAACATAATAATCAAAGAACTTGGAAATAATCCAAAAGTTCACATCTGGGGAGGTGAAGGTATCTTTTATGGAAATTTTTATTCATTCTAAATAAATCATGGCACTTTTTTTTTAATAAGTTTTGAATGTCATTATCTTCAGAGCCAAATCCACATATGGGACATTTAGCTTGGGCAGATGCATTTGTCATTACAGCAGATTCAGTCAGTATGATAAGTGAAGCATGCAGCACTGGGTATGCATGAGAAAATTTATCTTTGGATGGTTTAGAACGATTCAAGTCTTTCTGATCATATATTTACTTAGCAAATGCTGATTTAGGTTTTCAATATCATTCATACAGGAAACCTGTGTATGTTATGGGTTCTGAACGTTGTACATGGAAGTTTTCTGACTTTCATAAATCACTGAGGGAGCGAGGGGTGGTTCAGCCGTTTACAGGTTCTGAAGATGTAAGTAAATGATTTATTATTATTATTATTATTATTTTGAAAAAAGAAGACATTTTAGAAGAAGGAAATATAAGCATCATAACCCCCCTAACCTTTAACATTGTTTCGCCAGCATATTTTGTATATAGTTATTGCACTTTGTATCCAAATTATTGACCCGTACTTGCCTGTTTGACATATTTCTTTTCCCAATTTTCCAATTTCACAGATAGTTGCCTGGTATGTGTAATTAAGTGCTATTCTATATATCACTGTATGATATGTTACCATCCCTCCAAACACCCCCACCACCTCTTCTCTCTCTCTTATTCTGTAAAAAAAAGAGAAGAAAAGAAAATTACAGAAAGAAGTAACACACTAGAAGGGTGGGGTACTTGAGTTTTTGGAAAAGAATTTGCAAGATATGATTTGGCTTTAGCAGGAGCTGTATAATATATGGACTTGTTTGAAATGATAATGTCATATCTTAAGAAGACAACTTTCTTTTGTTGCCTTTGAGCTTGATGGAGAAGGAAATTGACTTGGAAATACAATGTTTTGACTTACTGATAAGCCACTCTAACCAAAATTTGAAATATATTTTCCTTTCTAGCAGTTTTGCCTGTTTAAGGGATGAATAATTTAAGTTGATTTTCCAATAGAATTATGTCTTCATAAAAAAATATATCTTGGATTGTCTTATGGTTATCTGTCTTTATCTGTAATTTTGTCCGTTAATCATTTCATAATGTGAGTCCACCTTGGTCAATGAGAGGATCATACCAGACTGTAAAATATATGTACCAATGTGAATGCACTTGTTGCTCGTCTTTTAAAATGTGAAGTTTTTTCAAAAAATTGCATGGGATATGCCACACACATTAAGAATTCCCTCTGAACAATTTTTGGTGCAAGGTGAGGACGTTTGTTGCCTTTGAATATTAAAGATTGGTTGCTGAATTGTCAGTGCACTTCAGATGTATCATTTGTTCTGCTCAACCTTCCTTTCTTTTATCCTCTCAACTATTTCTTCTTTATGTTAAGAGATACAATATCCTTCCTTTTCATTCTGAATTTTTCATAGGTTTATGTGGTTGTCATTTCATTCAGCTTCTGCCTCTATCTTGCACTGATTAGAATCATGTATAGATTCTTTGTTCGGTTGTTCAATGTGCTTTTGTGCTTCAACTTCCTCAAAATAAGGCAACAAAGATGGCCCCGAGATTGAGTTTGGACTACTTTTTTTTGTCTGTTTTTGCTTTTTCTTGCTCGCTTTGGTCAATGTGTTTTGACTGTGTATTGAGGCAAATGTCTGTTTTAGTAGCTTCTCTTTTCCAGAAATTTGATCCATGCAATAGGGTTTTTATCTTCTCTACCCAAAACAACCCCCCCCCCCCCCCCCCCCCCCCACACACACACACACCAAACCCAAATAAATAAATAAAACTTTCCACAACTTTGTAGGTTGACTGTTATTTTTGTTTGTTTTTCAGATTTCAGAGAGCTGGTGCTACCCTCCCCTTAATGACACTGCAGAAGCTGCACGTCAAGTGCTCGAGGCACTTGCTGACTGCGGATTGAGACTGCGGTCATAGGATATGTGTTTATAGTTGTTTTTGTAAGCATATTCTTGACTTTCATTTTGTTTCAAAAGGAAATCCACTCAAGTTAGGTTTATCAAATAGCACACTCAGGGATCAACAAGAAGTTGGATAGATTAAGTAATTCTTTCCACATTGGCTTTATGGGCAGTGAAATATGTAAAATAAAGGCTAGCTCCATTAGTGCGGCTTGTATTATAGGATGAGTCACGAGAGGCAAGCTTCTTTTGTCTGTTTTACAATCACCGCCCTTCAGCCTTTCTGATCGGCACGCATTTTCCATTTTGAAGATAAGTTTTTGTAATTAAACTGATACTTGATTGTGATTGATTTACGCACCTGAAAAGCAAGTGCAAATGAAATGAAATTTGATTAACTATTATGTCAAGTTTTATTTGATTTCTTCTGTTTATTATTTGTTTCTGCTTTTCTATGCCAAGTTACTCTCCTTGACCTTCTTTTTTTTTTTTTTTTTTTTTTTCCTGAACCGAATTGTTGTCGTTGACGACGTCCAATGATGCTATTGGCTAAGTTACTGAAATTGGCTTGATACCCGTTTTCATTTTTATGGGCTCTAATGTTTTGCTTAAGTTAGGATTTTAGAGGGAACTTCAATCATCAAAGAAATGCTTATGTCATTCATAAATAATAATAATAATAATGTGTAATTTGTATGACTTCATATAAAGATGGTTTTGAAAGTACTTGACCAATAACAATTTTGGATTTTGAAATTCTAGTGCAAATACATTCCAAGTAACAAGTGGAGCAAGTCAGCTGCTGGGGCAACCACTCCTCTCTGACGTTTTACAAGCACCAGAAATAGTTCTCAAAAGCCATAGCCGCTCCATCTCTTCTCCTCTTTAGTACCTATATCATTACCCCTTCATGGAATTTCGCACAAAAATGGCATATAAAATTAATCTACTGCTACATTTGCTCCGGACTCGGAGAAAAGTGGTGAAGCAACCATCAATATTCAAGATCCAAAGGCCGAAACTAAAGTAAATAGCTGGTTCTCCTACTGCTCCTGTTGTCGTCGGTACTAAAGCTACTTGCAAGCAGTCACGAGGAGGATGGAAAAAGGGTGCAGCCATTTTCGATTTTGTTGTAAGGTTGTACGGTATTACAGCTGGTTTAGCAGCCGCTAGCATTATGAGAACTACTGAGCAGACTCTTCCCTTCTTCACTCAGTTCTTCCAGTTCCACGCTGAGTACAATGATCTTCCTACTTTCATGTGATTAAAATTCTTCATAAAAGCTAAATCTTTTTCATGTTAGTTAATTGTGCTTTAACTGGGTTCAAACTTGTAACTTCATAGCCCTTGAGACCGACAGTACTGAAGTAGATATGTCGGGTACTTGATTGCAGGTTTTTCTTGATAGCAAATGTCATAGCTAGTGGATACCTTGTGCTGTTTTTGCCTTTCTCTATAATCTGCATAGTCAGTCCTTATGCAACAGGACCAAGGCTTGTCCTTATCATCTTTGATTCTGTAACTCTGTCTCAAGCCAACAGTATTCTATATAAGGAAATTTCAGAATATTGTTATTGTCTTTTAATTAGATTACTAAATTAAGACTTTATATTAAACACTTAATTAATTATATATATATGCAGTAGCAGCTACTTCTGCTGCCACTTCTGACTTAGCTCATAATGGGAACTCATGCAAACTGAATGCAATTTGTCAACAGTTTATTGATTTTTGCCAGCAGATAAGCAGTGCTATTGTGGCTTCCTTTGTAACTTCAGTCGTGTTCCTATTTCTGATCATGCTCTCTGCTTTTGCTGTCAAAAGCAAATGATTCATGTATAATAATCCGGTTTGCATTAGTGCAAGCACTGGTTCAAGTGTTATTTGGTTTATAATGTATTTGTTTAAATTTGGGTTAGTTTTACATATATTTATGTGTTATAATTATAATTTTTTAAGTAAAATATATATAATGACATATTTTATTATGTAAATATATTATATAGTTTTTTATAAAAATGTAATTTTTATATGAAGGAGATATTGACACTTCTCTTTTAATTTTGGACACTCCTATTATCTTTTATTTAAGTTAATAATTCCTATAAAAAATGAAGGCTTAATTTTTATTTTCTTATATATTTTTTTATTATTATTACTTTTAATACATAGAAATATTGTTGTCTACTTTTTTTTTAAATTTTTTTTTAGAAAAATATGATATTAAAAATTATATTTAATATAATTTTTACATAAGAAAATATCATAATATTTTTTTCATTTTTAGATGTTATAAAATAAATTTTCTTTTAATTTTTATTTTGGAAGCAAATTTTTTTTTTTCTATCAAGAAAATTGACCAAATAAAAAATATGAAAAAATTAATACTTCTCAATACACTTTAAAAATAATGTAATAATTTTAAAAATATTATTATTTTTTATAATAATATACATATAATTATTTAATTTTTTACCTATTATTTTAATCCTATAATTTCTTCAATTTTAAAAAATATATATGATTTATTAAGATATTTTAGTAAAATATATAATTAAAAATTATTTTTATAATAAAATTCTATATTTAATAAATAAATATATGTTTAAAAATTATATAAAATATCATTTTTATGCAATAAAAACAAAAATAAAAAATAGAAGTAAATGGAAACTGAATTTTCTTTCTTTTATTTTTTAGTACATAAATTTTAATTTCTTTTGAAAACTAAAATTTTACTTAAATATTTCTTTAATTATATATATATATATATATAAATATTTTATCGTATATAAATAATATATTTTATTATCAAAATTTTAAATATATATAAATATATATATATGAATTAAAAATAATAAATAAAAAAATAAAATTTAATTAAATATTCTTTTCATATGAAAGTAATTATCTAAACAATGCAATAAAAATATTATAGTTAAGTTCAATAATAAACAAAAATGTGAAAATGTAAAAAACCAAAAAGATAATATATATATATAAACAACCACAGCTTTTGGATTTTTTTTTTTTTATTTATTATTTAAAATGGAACCGTTTTGATTCATTCAAAATGTCCTTGAATGAGTTTAAAATAAATATATTCCTGACCATCCACAATTCAGCAGCAAAACGCTAAAATAAATCCTAACAATTCAGCGTCACACGGGTTGTAATCTTCAGTAGCCACCCTTCGGCCTACGCTCTGTCAGCCACCGGAAGAAAAAGAAGAAATGTTGAAAAGAGTGGAGATGAAATTTGGGTTTTCAATTAGGAAATTTCAGTTTTTGCATGCACATGCAAATCACTAGGAATTTGAGGGGCAACTTGAAGAGAATTTGTTGCATTAGCTCTAAATGCAAATAATCAAGATTTTTTCTTTTATATTTCAAGATAATTCTCAAATTAATTTCTCATAGAGCTAAGGCTCCGTTTAAAGAGTCTGAAATTAAATTTAGAATTGAAATTTTCAATTCTAATTTTTAGCAACTATTTGGAATTGGAATTGGAATTTGTAACTACAATTTTATGAAATTGTACTATAACTAAAAAATTAATTCCACAATTCCATTATCAATCTATAAGAATTACAATTTTATAATCACCACTACAATCCTTTCTCTCACTGTCACTCCTAACACTATCGTCACCGTCACTCCCATATTCAGAGTCACAATCGGTGACGGTGGTACCCCATCTTCGATGACGATGACTTGTCTAACAGTCATGATTGACGATAATGACTCGTCAGACTGTTATCATCAACGATGATGACTCACCAGACCGTTATCGATCCATCACCACCCTCGCCACCATCACCGGTGATCCACCACTACTTTTAATTCAAATAAATACTTTAATCGTTATTAATTTTTTATTTAATTTCAATTTTAATTTTTTATGTAAAATAAATATTAAAATTACAATTTTAATAAAATTCTAATTTTAGAAAATTATAATTATAATTATAATTTTTAAGTCCCAAACATAAAAAATGGAGAATGAACAATAAAGGATTTGCAAAGAACAAAAAACAAGTAGCATTTATTCATTGAAAATGATTTGCATGCAGTGGATAGTACGCACTTATATAATGTCTTGCATGCAATATAATAATTTTTCTATTTTATTTCATTTAATTTCTTTATTGATTTTTAAAAATAATATATTTATTAATTATAGTACTAATACAAATATATTTATAACTAAATTCAATTAAAATTTTAAAATTATCTAAATTAATTAAATCAAAATATTTTTATTTAGTTAAATTAAATTAATTAAATTTAACTTGTTTATTAAAAATAATTTAATTACACTTGTTAGTGAAAATTTACTTATAAATAATAAATATTTAATTATATAATTATTTTATTGTTTAATTTTAATTATAAATATATTATATTTATTTTGAATATATAAATTATAAATATCAAATTATACAATAAAATTTATATTATATAATATTAATTTAATTATTTTTTTATTTAATTTTAATTCCAACGTTTTGGCTGGTTCTTTGTTTTTATCAATTATTAAAACCGAACCCATTTTCAAAACGTACTTGCTGACTTCACAGAACATTATTAGAAGAAGAAAACTAGACAAGCAAGGAATCAACGACACACGTGCAAGAAATACATGTGCGAAACACAGTGAGGAGTTGCCACGTGTAAGTCTATCATTTCCAGGCCGTCTGCTATGGAAGAGTCCATGTCACCACTCTCCATTCCCTTCTCCACCCACCCACCGTTAAAGGCAGCCTCCAATTCTCTCTCTTAAAAGGACTTTTTTTCTCTAAAATACTATCTCCTCCTCCACCAAGTTATCAGCTTTTTATTTTCCTTTTTAATTCAAAACCCTTATATAATCTCCCTTTTAGCTTTTGCAGATCTGAGTAACTCGGTTTCTATTTTCTTTTTAATCAAAATCTCTTCTTTCCCAGGTGAGTCTTTCTTTCGGCTCGTGCTGAGTCAACTTTAGGGTTTTCTTTTTTACAATTCATCTCTGTGATTTCATTTCAATTACTATGATTTTACTTTCTCTTTGATCTTTTTTACCGCTCTTTTGTTTTTCATTATTATTTTGACTTTGGTTTTTGGATTTCATTATGTGTTTGGCTTGCTAAGAATCGGTGGAAATTAAAAACAGAAAAAAATAAAGTTCTAAACTTTGTTTATTTTTTTTTGTTAAATTTCAATAATTGAAAAGGGTGAGTTGCTCGATTCAGGTTAATTAGTTAATTATTGTATGGATTTTATTAGTTAATTAGTGAGCTTAGGGCATTTGACTGAAATTTTGTTTTTTTCTGTGTCTTAATGATGAAAAAGATTGAATTTGATATAATTTACTAAATTTTGTAAAATTTTTTCTTTGAAACTAAAGTTGAAAATGATTTGAATTATTTGCTGTGTGCTGTGAAGAAAGAAGCTTTTGACTGTTTATGTTGATTTTCTTGGAAATTGGATCATGTTGATTGCAGCCTGTGAAGGTGAACTCTGGGATTTCTTTTTCCGGGTAAAATTCGAGTACTTAGAGAAGGTTATTATTGTTTAAAAGTTGGAGGTCTGGGTCTCATGAGAATTATTAGGGGAATGCAGAGATTGTTTCACAGCGACGAGGAGCTGAACGCATTGGGCTGGAAGAATTCCTACAGCCAAGGGATTGGCATCACTGCGCCAAAGGCAAGAACACGTGGCAAACCCATGATTACTAGGATCCTTTTCTGTCTTTAATTTTTGGTCATTTGGGGACAAGAATCAGTGTTTGAATTTCATAGTTGAGAACAATAAACATTGATACCAATGACTCGGATATTGGTTCAACGAGGCAGCGGTTCTTCTTCTTCAAGCCAGAGCCGGGCAGGTTCCTCTTCAACTGCTCGGCCAGACACACAGATTACAGTTACCTCTCAGGTTGTTTCAGTTCTGAAAGAGGAGGAAATTGGTGACGAAGGACAGGAACTTCTCATTGTTGATGAGTTCTTGGAGTATTGTGGGAATATTGACAACAAGGCATCAAAAAGTGATGAGCTTTTGTTGGACTCTTTACATGCTGATAAGAGTGAGAGTTTGAGTGATGAAGTTGTTGACAGTGACAAATTGGTTAATGCTGAGTGTGTCGGATCAGGGGACGTGACAAAAGGATTAGGTGGGTTGATGATATCGGAGAGACCTGCAGCTGAGAGTGAAGGTTCAAGCAGTACATCTCCAGACATTGGCAGTGGAAGTGCACAACCACCACCTCCTCCTGTGCCACCCACAAAACCTCTGTCAACAAATTCAAACTCGAGGAGATCTGTGTCAGGAAGTTCAAATTCCGTGCGAATTGGTTCATCTAGAAGAGCATTTGCTTGGCCTGTTGTTTCTACAAGGACTTCACCATCTGGGTCACGGCCTTCCTCTCCGAGGTCTCATGGTGATAGTGAGGGGTATAACAGTGCTGACGAGCAGAACCCTTGCTTTGTTTCCTCCTATGATGATTTGGTGAGTTCCTGCTACTAAATACATGATGGCTTAGCTATATCTTTGTTATTGCATTATATGAATCCATCTTTGAAAGAGGTAACAAGCATGCAACAAATAATACTATTGTTAATTGTCGTAATATTCTATTTCTCCTGTTCTAGTATTACTATTTCATTAGTAATCTTTTGTGCTATTAGATTTATTGTCCTGATATCTCCTATCAGGTTATTTCATCAGCATTTTGCATTTTCAACTTTTTTTTTGGGGCCTGCTGTTAGCAGAGTTGACTCGATGAAAATCTTGATTTATATCTCTATCAATGGACTTTAGTGTAGCAAGTATTGAAATATATTAGTTTCTTATCTTGTGTCAGTGGTCTTATGATGTTTAGCACATTGGGATATGTTGACTTGTGGCCTAGACTTAATGATATTATACAATTACATTAGATTCTATTGTCTAAAAGTGGCATGTTGCATACTATTTCAGGAAAGAGAACACCAATTTGAAATTGACATAAGGCGGTCTAAAGGATTAGAAGTCAAAAGAATGTTGGAGGATGGGAACTGTCTCTTCCGCGCTGTTGCAGATCAAGTTTATGGAGATTCCGAAGTGCACGATTCGATTAGACAAATGTGCATAAATTATATGGTAATGTGTTTGATTCTTTTATTTCAATATTCTTGTGAATTAATTGCTCAAGTTCAATGTTGTTCACAGAGAGGGTCCCACTGAAAAGACATTCCATTTATTATTTCTCATTCAGTAATTATGTTTAGTATACATTTGATTTTTATTCAGCTTTATTGAATTTCAATGACTACTTATAGTTTGATTGAGTTGCACATTTTGCCTTTTAACAGTCTTCTCAATATTCCTATTTGCTGTTTGTGTTACTGGGATTTGCTGCAAATTCATTCCTAGACATTTGAAGAAAATAGCAAATAATTTGATAGAAAGGAAATTGAAAGTATATTATGAGAGATCTTCACATTGAATCTTTCTTTATCCCTGAGGCAGTGAGGCCTTTCTGATTGAATTCTTTTTCCTCCTCTTTTGTTTTGGGTTGATTAGGTTTTTATTTGAGAGTTGAGACCAACATTTATGTTATCCCATGTTATTGTCAATTTCATTTTAATAATTGCATTAGATAATTAGATTTATTTTTCTAAAGTTTGCACTAATCTCTGTTAGTATTTAGTTCCAATGATCTGATTTCCCATCTTATGGGACATAAAGCTTATTTTTTTTATGCTAAAATTCAGTACTTTTTAAGTCCATAATCTATCGCTTGAGCTGTGTAACAGCATTTTTGGGCATCTGTTTCTCTGTGCATGAGTGAATATTGTTAAAGAGGTGTAGGTTATCCTGATCTATTTTTGGTTCATTCAGGAAGGAGAGAGAGACCACTTTTCACAATTTATAACAGAAGGATTTACATCGTACTGTAAGAGGAAGAGAAGGGACAAGGTATGGATTTGGTATCCTGGATAACTTTCCACTCTTCTTCAGTATCTAGTGCTGTAAAAACATAGGATAACTTTCCACTCTTCTTCAGTATCTAGTGCTGTAAAAACATACTTATCCTTAAATTTCTCTCTTATTTTATACTAACTTCTGAATTTTTTTATATGTTTCTTGATTTTTTAAACTTGCATTTACTTTATGACAAGGATAAAAATTGTGCACATTTTTTTTGCTGAAGTCTAGGTTCTCTCTTTTTGAGGTCATATGTTTTGCTTTTTCCTGAAAAAGGAAAATTGGAAAGCTGAGTAATTGTTTCCCTGGTTGCATTTTAATTCCAGTAATTCTAATTCTATTGGTATACTATCGATCTGTCTATTGGCTCAAGTATGTTTGGCAGGTCATTACCTGGATAATGTGGGTTTGGGTACATGTTAACCTCATCATCTTAATTGGCAGGTGTATGGGAACAATGTGGAGATCCAAGCTCTATCAGAAATGTATAACCGGCCTATTCATATTTATTCCTATAGCACAGGTACCATTTTATTTTATAGAAATGTGGCTTTTCGTTCATCTTGCGCCAGCATTTGCTATGTCTTTTGTACTGATTAAAATCATTGATGTAGAACCTATCAACATATTTCATGGAAGCTACAACACTGACACACCACCTATAAGGCTAAGTTATCATCATGGTAATCATTATAACTCTCTTGTTGATCCACATCGACAGACAATTGGTGCGGGGCTTGGTTTCAGCTGTCTTCGAGGGGTGCATCTCTGCTCCTTTTACTGTTATTCCTGTTGTTTAATTGCATTTTTTTTTATTATTTATGGTAACTTGGATATCTTCTTAGGTTTACCTTTCATGATTGGTTGTACAGTTGACTTTTCTTCCTGCACAGAAGTTTAAAGGATTACAAATGTTTGCAAATCTCATTGGCAATTGCCACTTAATATGTGTATGGATAGCATTTCTTCCAATGCTTTAAAGCTTGAGACGTTTCATCCTTCTCTATTTTTAGTGGGAAGGAGAGGCATTTTGTTTTGATAAAGGCAAAGCAGCAGCATAATAATAATAATAATAATTTGCATCGTTGGCTGCACCACGAACTAATGTGCCCATGACTGGCTAATTTACTTTTGGCGGGATTTATGGGACTTATTGGCCCCCTCCTTTTTCATTATTAATTTAACTAACACTTGAATTTTTTTATTTTTTATTTTTTTACTATGCAGACAAATATAGACAAGGATCAGGTCAAGGCTGCAATAAAAGCTCAACAGGACCAGCAGCTTGATAATGCAAGTATTTTATTTTATTTTATTTTTAATTTTGTTATTATGCATTATATTGTTATGTATCTATTTTTGGATTGCTGGTTGCTAACATGATCCTGGGTTCTTGCTGATACTTAATAATGACAGGCACTTTTGGCTGAGGGGCAGTTTTATTCGGATCTTGAACTTACAGAGAAGGAGATTGAACGCATGGTGATGGAAGCTTCTCGAGCCGAGTATCTTGCCAATGACAAGTTCAAGCAGCAACTTGGTCGCGAAGATTCGTCTACTTCTGGCGCTGAACCATCATCTTCTGGAGCTAGTAAGTACACAGTTTTTTTCCAAATTAATCTCAAAACAATAAATGGATCTTTAGCTTTTGACTATTGGCAAATAATATGATTTCCGCTATTCTTTTTTGTCTTTTCTCCTTTTCCCCTCTCTTCACAAACATGATATTTGGGAATGCTTCTAGGTAAATTTAAAATTTACAAGTTCTGCATAATGTTCACAATTTAGAGGAGAACTGAACTTGGATGCCAAATCATTGATAATTGTATGAATGTGGAAAAACAGGATCATCAGGCAGCGAGATGAAGGTGGAAGGTATTAGACATGGTTTGCAGGATACTGTACTTAGCAGTAGTATGCAGATGGTTCTATCAATGGGATTCAGCTATCTGCAGGTGATTGAGGCATACAGCATATTTGGTGATGATGTGGATTCAATGGTTTGTTACCTGTTGGAAACTGGCAGTAGCAGGCGCAAAGGCAAAGCAACTGAATGGGCAAAGCTGGTGCCATATCAGAACTAGAATTTATATGAGATTAAATTGGCTTGTCCTTACTGACATGTAACTTGAAATAAAAGGTCTCATCTGGTCAAATTAAAAAACAGAAGCTCTTTGCCAAAACTTTAAAATATGTTATTGAGGTTCAACAAATAAAATGGAATACTATTCTATATTCAAAATGCATTTTGAATATTCATAGCTTGGTGCTTGAAATATAATGTGTGATTCAATCATCTACATTTGCAGTGTTGGAATGATTAAATTAGAATCTCTAATATATATAAATAAATAAAGTCTTAAAATAAAATTAACCAATTATGGGCTACTAATATATTTGTTTATAATGTTAATACATATTTATATTGTTTTAATTATATTTATTAAAATTAATTATTTTCTTTCAGAACAATCTACTCATGATGTATTAGACATTTGAAATCAAATTTGATTAATAGGAGTAGAAAACATAACTGATCCAAATCCAACTTTTTAGTTGAAAGTTGAAAGTACAATGAAAGTATTTTTTTGTTTTTAGTATTAAGAAGAGAATCAATTCTGATTTATTGTCAATAAAATATATATTTATGATTAATTATGTGTGAATATAAGGCGATTTATTTATTTATTATTTTTTTAAATACTATATAAAACTAAAAAGTGAGCAATTTGAAGGACATTTAAGTCAATTCAAGACAAATTAACACACATCCGTAAAGAAGCTGAGAATGTGTATCGAATACCGACAGACCCACCAGACTCTGCGTGTACTCGTCGTCATCACCTACATCGTTTAATTTATTTGTTTGTTTCAGAAGCCAAAATCCTTCTAGGTTTTGTATTTTGGGAATTTGAAAAATGTCTCAAAATGGGAAACTGATGCCTAATCTGGACCAACAGAGTACAAAGCTTCTTAATTTAACTGTTCTTCAACGAATCGATCCTTTTGTGGAGGAAATTCTCATCACTGCTGCTCACGTTACCTTCTACGAGTTCAATATCGAGCTCAGCCAATGGGTCCGAATTTCTCTCCCTCTCCCTCCATCGCATACACATTTCACTATTCTATTGACTTCCCTTTTGCCACACTCAAATCTCAATTCATTTTTGGGCAGAGCCGCAAGGACGTGGAAGGATCTCTTTTCGTTGTCAAAAGGTGATACTTTATGTATTCGTGTAAGAGAAGATTAAATTTTTCTGTTATGGATTTTGTTTTTTGACTTCTGATTTTATTTTATTTTTATTCATTTCAGGAATACACAGCCTCGTTTTCAGTTTATCGTGATGAATCGGCGTAATACAGGTTTGTGCATTATGTGTGTGTTTCATTTCTTTAGTTTCCCCGTTTTCTTGGACTGCTAAAACTTGTATTTAGTAATGAGATAAATTTATAGCTTGACAAGCAGTTTAGCTAAATAAATAATTTTTCTTTTGTCTACTTATTGATCATTGAGATATAATGCAGTATCAATATTCATTAACTTTAATCACTTGATTAATAAGTGTTCTTTATTATCAAGTGCGCAGTTAATTTATGCATTGAAGAGAAAGAAATACTTGGATCCAGCTTCAAAATCTAAATGAAAGGCCCTGTCATTAACTTATTTCAAGTAAAGTAATGTTGTTCACAGGCATAGTTTAGGAGGATTTGGCAATCTATCAATAGATCCTCACATGTAGCTTTGTTGTTAAAATAGATGTGCGGAATTACAAATAGATCTCTACTGGTTTGTTTCTTCTTGATAATCTCAAATGATAATCTTGAATGATTGGAAGGTAAAGGGCTTTAATCCATCAGACAAATTGTGATATTTGGACTACAGCCATTATGTTTGAGAAGTTTCTCCTTAATATGATACTGATGAATAATATCTTGTTTTCAATTGCAACTTATGTTCCTTAGGATCTCAATTTAGTTATTGCACAGTATTTGTTCTTTGTGTTAAATTGATCATTTAGTACCAATGCTAGTTGGACTTTCTGTTAGAGTCTAAAACTTTTAGGATAGCTTGTGGACTCAATATTAAATTGATCATTTGATATCATTATATCATCAATAAGGTTTTTGATGCAATTCTTAGATCTTAAATAGGATTGCATTTACATGTCATTATTGATTTGTTGCAAAATTTAAATGATGCTGACGCCCTTTGATAACCTGCATACAATTTGGAATTTGTTTATATTAAATAAGCTCCATTATGTTGGTGCAACCAGATAATTTGGTTGAAAATCTTTTGGGGGATTTTGAGTATGAGGTCCAGGTTCCATATCTCTTATATCGAAATGCTTCCCAGGAAGTGAATGGCATTTGGTTCTACAATGCATGTGAATGTGAAGAGGTTGCAAATCTTTTTAGCAGGTAAATTATCATCTTTGATGGAGGCTGTTTGTTGAGATTCCATAATGTTTTTGATTGGCTGCTTCATTGAAATGTCAGTTTGGCATGGACTTTTTGAACCTTTGCATTATTGTTTGTAATAGGTTGCTTATTGACCACTTCATGTGTGATCTACCTCTTGAAAAACCTTTTCTTGTTTTCTGTCTTTGTAGTTTGACTATGCTTTGCAATGTTTCACCACCCCAACTTGGAGTTGTTTAGGATCTATACAATGCTTAGTTAAGTCCTTATATCAGGAAAAATGGAGCTATTTTCTGGCACAGTGGTAAAACTATCGAGCAGCCAAATTCAAACACAACCTTCATGTCTTGAGAGTGGTATCTTCATACAAAATGGCTAAAGTTAGGGCTTTGTACAAGTCATCTGTTGTAATACCCTGTTAGATGAGGACTTAGGGCAATGAGCATTTGACAGGTATGAAGAATGGTGGACTGACTTACCAAGAAGGTGCAGTATACATCTGAATCATTCTGTTTATTAAAACTGATAAACCCTATTATGAGTTTGATTGCAAGTTGTATAATACGTCTGACTCTTGAATTATCAGTATGATCTTGTTAATATCCAAACAGCATTTTTTTTTTAAAACTAGTCTGTGAAGAGTTGAAATAGATAAAGCTCTAACACCAGGAAGTCATTGTCTGCTGCCATATAATTGAGAGCAATGAATTTGACATAGCTGCTTGTTGACATATTTCCATCACAGAAGTAATAGAGTTCCATGACGTGAAATAGCTCTAGCATAAGATTATACTTCCATAATCAGATTTGTTATTCATATTCTTGTCAATGTGATGGAGTTCATGTATTCTTTTATACACTCAGATGAACCTAAGGAGGAGAAACCCTCTGAAATTTAGTTATTTGTTGATATCCTGAGTTATAGGTCTTCCAGGTGTCATATTAGGATATTCTTTCTTGAATTGTATGTTAGTTTGGATGTTAGATTGCCATAGATGATAAAAAAAGTGCATTAATCTTAATTCTTCTGAACATGGAAGTCATTCTATTATCTGTATGACATACCCAGGATACTCAATGCATATTCCAATGTTCCTCAAAAATCAATGGTATCATCAACTAAAAGGTAAATATTCCTTTCAATCTAAAAAGATGTTATTTTAAACAATTGTTGAAGTAAATAAATCAGCATGCTTTGCTGTATTTAGTTATCATTATCACTGAAATTCAAGTCATACATAATATTGAGAGTGCTCATTGAATGAGCAATTCAATAAGGGATCTTGGATCAAATAGGTATGTGAATATTGATTGATCCAAGATTGGAATCAGGTTCTTTTGGGGTTATAGTTGGTTATTTTACAATTCCATCTCTACTACTGAACTAGGCATGAGAGTTTTTTTCTCATCTGGCTCCTCGAGAAAGAAATGATTAAAAAATTCTTTGTGGTATATCACAAATTTCGCCCACTGAATGTTTTCTATTCTTCTTAAATCTTGCACTAGAAGACAGTAACTTAGATTTTCTGGAGCAGTTCGCTTTTTTCATACATGCACACACACACAATATATTATCAATGATATCAAACTGTGATGTTCTGGGAACTGCAAAATGTTGGTTTTGGTGCAAGGGTAAATAGATATTGTTGTCTCTTGTCTCTAAACCTGGCCTGTTTATCACATAGTTCAAAATCACTTGCAGAGATTTGACCTTAAAGATCATCTTATCAGGTTGAGGGACCATATGCAAGAGCCCTTGTGTATCTCTGGGTGGTGAAGTTTAAATTCATTTTATAGTTAACAATATGCATATGTCTAATTGCAGTGTGTTTGAAGAACTGGAAGCTGTACCAACTATGGCAGTTATGGATGGTCCACTGGAGCCATCAGCATCAACTGCCTCCAATGTCATTGATGTGCCTGATGATCCTGCCTTTGTAAACTATTTTAGTGTAAGCTCATTCCTATTTTATATATGCTGGATCTAGTACCTGTGCTATAGCATTCTGTTTCGGTTGCTCATGGTGATTAACACAATTTGTTAAGATGGTTAATTTAGATATGATATGATGCCATTTTGTCTGGAAAAGGTTTTCAAAATTTTCAGAAGAAATTAAAAATGCTTGTATTTCTAGAACTTCTCCCAAGTTTTCAAAAGCCAGATCTAAAAAATTTTCCAGTTCCTTTGAGAAGAGATGAAAGTTGTAATATACTACGTAAAATCATTTGGTAGTCCTTTCAAAATTTTTCTACTACTAGCAATGTTACCATTTACGATAGTCATAGCTATTAATTTTTATTGTAATCATTACCCGTTGTAGTTCGAATGCCAAATCTCATCTTTGTTGAGGTTTGTTTGCTAAGCTTCATGCACTTCATACTGTACATTGTTAAAGCAGCAGTGTGTATCTTTTTTTCTCACTTGCCATTTACCTGGTTCATGCATTTTAGTGGATGTTTTCCTTTACTTGTATGTATGTAATATTTTACTGTGAAACAAAATTAGAAATACCTGATAAGAAAAATGACTGGTAATTCTTGTTAGTATTATTATTATTATTATTATTCTTTAACTTTTGCTGCTCTTCTTGTTCTATCATCTGCTTTTGAAGTTTGCCTACTGTAGCTACATCCTATTGCGGCCAGGATTGAATCTTTCCCTTGTATGATTGCAGACAGCTATTACTACTGGGAATGCTTCAAATGCCACAGTTGTTGGACTACCTTACCGGTGGTCTACTTCAGTCCCATTACCTTCCCATTCAATCAGCATTGCTACTCCCACTTTGCCAACCTTGCAAACACCATCTTCACCTCTGTCAGCATCTACTCCGTTAATGCCAATCTTTGATGTCCCTGATTCCAATAGCTATAGCAGAAGCAATCAGACCACTAATCTTGTAAAGCCATCTTCATTTTTTGTTCCTCCATCATCATCTTCTGCCTGGGTGATGCCACCTGTCTCTTCATCCATTACTACTGCTGCTCCATTTAATCTTCCTTTGAGCCAAGGCCCATATGGTGCTCCATTGCTTCAACCTTTTCCACCACCCAATCCTCCACCATCTCTCACTCCTGCCTCTATTCCTGCTGGAAATTATGGATCCGTTATAGGCAAAGACAAAGTTCGAGATGCACTTCTTATGCTCGTTCAGGTTAGTTTCTCTAGTTGTGGAAATGATACACATGTTTGAAACCAGAGTTGAAATTGGATTAGGCATGTGTTGGCTTAGGTCCATAATGGAAAATAAAATCCTTTAGTTTGCCTGCATAATCACGTGGCAAAAATTGGAGCCTAAAAATGGTAGATAATCTGTGCTAGTGGTGCATAAGCAAATATTAGTAGTCCTGAGGATTTATCGTAGCTTGAACCACGATATAACTTGAGTTGCTTGCTGGTGAAAATAACTTTTGCTGCCTTCGGTCAGCAGTCAGCTTATCTTGTCTATACTGATTGTTCATCTTATTGTTTTGCCTATGCCAGGACAATCAAATTATTGATATGGTGTATCGAGCACTACTGAATGCGCACCATTCTTGACCAAATTGAATGGAGCATTACCATATTTTTGCTGAAGTTTTTGTTCATTGTGTTGTTCTTATTGCCAAGTGTGAAAGAACAAATCTGTATAGCATTTTGCCTAGTTTGATGACTGTTCTTGTTTTAATATTATTATATCATTTATCTTTATTTTTTCTGGTGCTGATTAATATATTCCAATATTTGATTGCGCGATGATTTGTATTTATTGACCTTGGTAAACCACTGACTCATGGGTTTGTGTTAGAAGTCCACAACAAATTAATGGACCAACAAAGCTAATTCCTTTTCGACAAGTTTATAAATGTTTCTCATGGAAATAAGAGGGAGCAACAACTCATAATTGTTAGTTCTTGTTATTGTTGTTACTTAATTCTTTTATCCTTGCTGATAGCTAATATTTGTGGATAGTAGGTGGTTATATTTCAGTTCTTGTGTAGTGGATAGTTATTTCTTTTACTTGTGTATTTAAAGTGTTGTAATGGAATGAAAAGGAGGAGATTATGCACAAAATTCATTTTAAGATATGGTAGGGTTCTTTCTTATCGAGTCCTCAGAAAATTGTGTTTATTATCTTTCCATTCAAAACAGGCCAGAGAGGGAGAAAGATTAGACTTATTTTTTTCTTCAAAACTCCATCCTGTTTTCCATGTTTCCAGTCTTAAAAATTACCATGGTTCCCTTGAGGGTGTGGAACCTTCACTTCCATCGCTTCATTAAGGTGAAATTCATCCAACTCCTCAAGCCATCTTGGATTCACAAGTTCTACATGGAGCTACTGAATTTTTAGTTCATTGGGTGGGCTTATCTCCTGCAAAAGCTTATTGGAGACCTGCTGCATCTTTGGAAGCCAATTATCCCGCCATTGCACTTGCAGACGAGCACATTCTTGAGGGGGAAAGTGATGCTAGAAGTCCCCAACAAATTAATGGACTAACAGAGCTAATTCCTTTTAGCTGTACTTCGCTTTATCTAAGCTAGAATTTGATTAATGACAGACTCGCACACAACACAAACGCTCATCCTTAACCCTCTGTAGCTGCACATTTTTAACTGGTGAATCTGGCCGTTTCAATTACCATGAATCCAAAAATGATGCATTTAGCAATCATCTCATGAAATACACATGATCTTAGGGGAAAAAAAATGCTGGCAATAGCATTTTCCTGGAAAAAAGCATCTAAACGATTTTTTTTTTTTTTTTTGCAATTATGTTAATAGTTCTCATTCCGGGACAACAAACTATAATATCTTCCTAGAAAAATGGTCCCTATTCTGAACTAATCAATAACAAATTGCTAGCAATCCCCAATTCCTCTGCGATGGGGATAAAAATCTAATCTCCACGAGATAATCTTCAATGAGAGAATTCTTTGGAACACAAATCCAGTTTCAGATATCAAGCTTTCACCTCACGAGAGGGAGGCAGTTGGAATAAGCTTATAAGATCATCAAGACCCTGTTACGGAAAATAACTTGGCAATTAGCAATGTTACAATTTTAGTTCAATTCCACAAAGTTTATGAAGATAAGGTACCATGTCAAGTAACAACAAGATTAAGATCAGAATTTTGATGTTAAAAGGCAGTAAATACCCTAGTTGTAATCACAAGGAAACTAAATAGCAGTATTAAATATGATCCCAGCACCAGAAGTAAAAGCAAGTCAAATGTTACACTAGCAACCTGCAATAACATATTTCAGCTTATTAGCATTCAAGTCAATAGAAAAATAATTGGGAGAAAAGAAAGTTGTATAAAACACTTTAGTCTTGTATTCTAGCAAACATTCAATTTTAGAAGTAGAAGAACTTAGACGTAAGTTGAGAAAATGCACCCTTAGATGTAAGTTGAGGTATGTTAAATAGTGGACTTCAGTATAAAGAAAAATATGAATAGTTGTAGGGTCAGCGTCCCTGTTGGTCCTCTATGGTTTGACTTTGAGTATGTTGGAAAGAGGAAGAAGAAGAAAACACAACGCCACCACCTAAAGTAATATTGCAAAGAAAAATCATTTATGCTATCCAGCTTGAAAATTGTAACAAAAAGGTTGGGAGAAGGTGCTGTCCAACAGGAAATATTAGTTGCGAGTAATATTGTCATCATTTTAGAAGGTTAGAATGATTCATAAAAGAGGGGTCTTTTGTCAACGTTGTCATCATCAAGAGATATAATGGCCAACAAAAATGGCACGTAAAAACACTAGTCATCCAGAGAAATGATAGAAGATAGAACCTGATATATGTTTAGCTTAGCTTTAGTTGAGCCATAGAATGTGAACAACCCATCAAGCACTTCATGTTGTACATTTACTTCATGGGCATGATCTTCTAGTTCCTGCAAAATGGTTGGTAAATTTTGCATCAAGTTAAATGAGAAATGTGTGTTGTGGAAAAGAAGGGTTTGTTTAGTTTCGTTCTTTTTTTGCTATCCCTATACCATATGGTTTAGCTTCTTTCTCATCTTCCAATTATCCAATATCCATATGTTGACAATCCACAGTTCATTCAATTTATCAAAACCATTACATGTCATAACATTCAAGTAGCAAATAGCATCCATCAGAAATTAAGAAACTCCAGATCATAAACACATGAAAATTAAGTAGTCCAAACATCAGCAGCAGCTCCTCTCTCCCCTCTTCTACACAAGCACACTCAAAAAAAAAAAAAAAAAAAAGACTAAAGAACTCGAGCACAAACAGAAATCAATCTATCAATCCTATGGCATTGCCATTGTCAAAATTTCCATAAAATCTAAAAAGACGTATTTAGCATTAAATAGAAAGAAAAATGCTTTCCTTTGTTGTACTTTGCAACACATAATTGCTTAGTGCAAAATAAAAAAAATATAATAATAATTAAAAAAATATAATAATAATAAGTTGGCTGTAACCAATGAAATTTAAGTCTCCGTTTGAAAGTGGAAAAACTTGGAACAAAGAGGAATGAATATTGCAAACAATCTTCAAGTGAATACCAGCACTACCTACCATACAGAACAAAGAAGAGAAAACCAGAAAAATGTGTAAGAAAATTCAAATTAAAATAGTCACCTTTCTCAATGCCATCACAAGTAGGTCATTCTTTGAAAGGAATGGTGCTACTCGAGGTGTTCGTGAAAAAAAATCCAACCATGATCATACATAAGAAGGATTAACAGCCAAACTACTATCATCTGCGAAGATTTTTATGTTCTCCCCTTGATGACTGTAAATATGCCTCTGTATCCAATCAGAGGGAAAGGATACATTAGGGAACTTAAAACTAAAAGATAAGCTGAATATATATTTAACTTAGGTTTGGCTCACAAGTTGCCAAAAACCTACTCTTTACTAATCTGGAAATCCAGAAAATAAACAACATATTTAAATATATGATTGAACAAACATGTCTTTATGCATATACTCTCATGCACACACAAAATGGTGCTCAAGACCTTGCTCTCCTGGTGAGGTATGGTCTTCAAACAAATTCATCAAACATCATGATCATCATCTATCCTAATGAAGTAACCTTATACATTGGTATGTGAACCTTACCGCAATACTCTCAGCGACTAATTTGATACTTCTGATAATTGCAGTTTCATTTACAAAATATCTGCACGTAAAACCAATCTTAGAAACATATAAAAAGTAGAACATAAATTTTAGCCTTAAGAAAGAGACTCAAGTTAAAAGCATGACCTGCTATCAGAAAGACCTCCAGTGCTTTCCAACATTTCTGATGCAACAGAGAGTTCAGAAAGGGTGGCAGCAGTAACCCTCAGTCTTGAAAACTGTTCATGCTCCCATGCTACCTACAACAGGTAAAAAACTATATGACCTGGTCTAAATGAGGGCAGCAGATGCACAGCATGTCCATATCAAGTAAATCATATTCCTAATAGAACACAGAGTTCATGTTGAAGCACATGTACAGCATGCCCATACCAAGTGAGCAACATTCTAATACACCACGTACGCTGACATCAGTGATCATGATAATATGATGAACACATCTATTTTGAGAACAAAACAGGTGGTTGTCTAACAAAAGTTTAGCTCTATATTCGCTCAGGCAGTGTAGGAGAGAATCCTATCACCTTATCCATTAACATGCCCTTTTAATGAATCAAAAATATTCATCAAACAAAACCACTTATCTCAATTTTCAATACTCTTTTTTAAGGTTCAACTCTTCATGCATAATATTATCATAGACTCTTCTTAAACCAGTATTTTGAAATATATATATATATATATATATAAAAGAATGGGATGGGGGTGGAGGGGTGGAGGAACAGGGTGGGAAGTTCAACCAAAATATAGATTTTTATTTTCATGTAATTTAAAAAAATTTAACATTATAAGGATTTGTACCAATTTATACCACATTAATACTATATTAAATTAATATTAATTAAATTTAAATTAATATTATAATTATAAGGATTTATACTATAGTAATTTTTTATACTACATTACATATAGTATATATTTTCAAGTTATAAAATATTAATAATAAATATAGTTATAAAGTTGAACATTTGTTTATTATATTATAATGAATAATGATAAATTGGAGGCTAACTTACTCTAGGATTTGAAATATTGATCTTCTTGTGCCTTAATCCAACTTCAAAGCCCAGCTCTTTTGCTACACGAGAGAAACCCTGCAAAAATGTCTCTGTCAAACCATAAAACAAAGTAGCTCTACTTAGTGAAATTGGCAAAAGCTCTACTCCTTTAAAAATTTCCATCAGCTTACTTCAAAAATTTGTTTAATATACACATTATCAGGAGGCTTAGACACATGAATCCACAATTCATTATCCCACGAACCAATACTATTTAAGCAAATAGCATAATCAATGCTCTCTCGCAAGCGTTGATCAAAGCTCCGAAGCCACTGCAGATGAAACATAAATATAATTGGACTACAAAAAATAATATGTGGACAAGGATTTTGAGTTAATGAGAAAGGAAATGAAGTTAAAACAACTATAAAAGATAATTAAAATTGAATTCATCAACAAATGGGAAGCACCTTTTGAGTCCCATTGTAGTTATATGGTCCACCAGATGTTAGCCCAAAAAGTAAATTATACCTTCCTTTTGTCCTTGGATTTGAATAAAGAAGCGAAAATAACCTAGCTATTTCAAGAAGAGCTACGATGCCACTTCCATTGCTATCGCTTCCAACTGATAATGCCTACAGAAATAACTATTTGTACATGATCATACAGTATACAGAAGTAGAAATATTTTAGGAAAATAAATAAAATCACATACAGGAGAAGTCCCAAATGTATCATATGATGCAACAATAGCAATGGTTGGAAGTTGATTTGGATCTCCATCCGCTTTCAAACCTGGCAACCATCCCTGTGACAGATAAAAAAGATTGATCAGTCCAAAAACAAGCACATGGAATAAAATCCTATACAGACCAGTGGCACTACAAAATCATCATAGACTAGCATATGGAACAAAAATGGACAGGATAATGTTACAGAAAGGAAAAAAAATGGGACACAACAAAGTCTCAAGTACAATGCTGCATTTTTATATGAACAGAACTTCCCAATACTCTTCATTGCAGTGACAGTTCATGTAAAGGAGGTCAACAAGATCCTATGCTTATTTGTATCTCCATAGCAAACACAAATGGAAAATTTTAGTTTGCCCTGTGTCCAATTACTCAAAGGTATTGATAAATATTCCTATCTGACTTGTTCCATTTCATTAAATAACTAGTCATTCCCATATCAAAAGAAAAAGGTAGAGAAGAGACCTGAATATTTGTGATGGTAGGAGATGCAATTCTCTTAGGTTCAGGTGCTGACACAACAAGCTTGTATCTGCAAGATTTCAAAGCAAAGATGACATCCATAATATTAACAGCAATAAAGATACTTCAAAGCTTTATTAGTATCAACAGAAGAAAAAACTCACACATATATTGACACATGTAATTAAGCTCCAAAAAAAAGTAAGAAAGAAGGTTGAGGAAGAGTTAAAACTGCTATTGATTTTACAGAAGTGACACAACACCTAATAAAATGCATGCTTTAATTGAAGCAAACGCTGTATGAACCTGTAAACTCAGAAATTTATATCCGACCAAAAGAAATGGGAAGTGCTAGTCCAGGATCAGGACCTGTATTTCCATATTTTACTAAAGGCTTACTCCCTGTTAAAACATGTAAATCCTCTTATGCATTTACCATTTTCTATGTTTCTCTAGTTTCCCTTTTATATGTTCTTTATTCACCATTTTCCTTTCTTTGTTACTTTCATCCTATCATCTAAAAACAAAAGAAAATGAAAAGAGAACAGATGCAGATCATTGAATCATTATTTTGTAATGTCCTAATATTAAGGTATACAACATCAACTACATCTCTCATGTCTCAGCTATAAGGTCATCAACTAACCCGCCAGTAGTTGCAGTAGCAGGTTGGCCAGTTACATCATTTCTCTTCACATCAGCCAATACGGCATCAACATCGTCATCTTCAAAAGCAAAATACACAGGATACTGCAACCAAAAGAATATGAAAACATACATAATAAAATGGGATTATTAGATAGGGAAACAACAAAAGAAAATAAAAGGCATCAAGGTGTGAAGTTATGATTTTCAAAGATAAAAGTGCAGATATAAAACTATACAATTATCTGGATACTAAATTCAAACAGCATCTGAGTAAAAAAAAAAAAAAAAAAAAAAATAGAAAGTTGGGAAATGACAGTTTAAAATAGTTGAAAGCACACGAACTGTATCACATGCTAGTCTTAATTCATTATACCATTATAAGCTTGCTGTCTATCTGTATTAAAATCATGTTTACTTAAGAGTACCAGTAGAGGTTTGGGGTCTTTTTTTTAGGCATTGGAATGAATGCAATTACATTACCAGCCAATATTAAGGAGCAAATACTAAAACCTAAACATCAAATAATAATGAAAAGAAAATGAAAGCAAAAATATACAGCAAAGGTATTATGGATGCACTAATAAAGGAAGGATCTTATATCTTGTTTGACTCACAGGTATATTAGCATGTATAAGTAATCGTTCAAGCTCAGCCAATACAGTCTTCATCAGTTCCTTGTCCTGGACTTGATACTCACTCTCTCTGGCACCTCTATTTTCAAAATTAAACATTTGAGGAAGGAAAAACAACAATCCTCCTAAAGGGTTTCTTTGAGTAATGTACTCTGTCATTTGAAAATCAACAGAAGGTAATCTCAATCAATCACAATAGATACACTTCCAATTAATCAGGACAGAGATAAAGGAAGAATAAGTCCAATTTAAGCAACAACTATCAAACTAACAAGGAAACAAATACCTTTAACAAAAGTGATGTTTAGTTCACGAATAGGTATCATAACAACTGTCCGCGAAAGATCGGCACCAGGAGCGAAATGCAAAGAGCCGGCGTGGTGGTTAAGGGAGGCGAGACGAGATACGAAAGGGGTACCGGAGATGTCATATTGAATGAGACAGTAGACGTCGACGACGGTGGCGGCGTCACAGAGCTCAACGCAGGCGACGAGTATGAAGACCAGAGCGACCATGGAGTAGATGGATTCCAGCATTAGGAGCTCCCGTGATTTATTGGGAGACATGGTTTAGTTATGGATCAGACGTATCTATTCTTGGGTTTAAAATGAACTGATTTGATTAAACAAGAGTCCGAGTGTTGAGTTTGGTTACAGTGGAAATCTTCTTACTGTTTGTTGTTTACTTCGCTCTTACTCGCTACTTGAGTTGTTTTTTTTGCTTGATCATGAGCAATATGGCTTCATTAGATTAAAACACTTGAAAGCCCTTTTTTTCTCATTTTTGATTTAAAGCCCCTATTGTAAAACTAAAAGCCTTGTTGACATCAAGCTTTCACAGTTGCATAACTAAATGCATGAAAATATCTCAAGATTGCAGGGGAAAATAAAGCACAAGTAACTATGAGATGGATATTGTTAAAAAGCATCCAAATTTGATGGATAACAACTTATTCCATTGATTAGAGAGCACAAGTATTGCACAGCAACTTATACATGCATTGCTACTTTAGGGAAATCCCTATAGAACAAAATTTTTAAATAATCCCATATTACATAGTTTATATCACCTATCTGTCATAACAGCAACCACCTGTGATGAGAACATGCTGAAGTACAAGAAGCTGGATTGGGTTTTAGGCAGGATTATCACTCCTCTGCAAAACATGTCATTTTTATGCTGGGATCTTCTTAAAAAACAGTGAGGGCAGTGTTTGTACTCCTCTGACTAATCTTTTAAATGAACATCTCAGTCACTTGAACCTTCCATATTTTCTGGAAAGATAAATCCCAGGTCTTCATTATCTCCATAAACTTGAACAAAAGCAGCAGCTTTATACACAAACATCCCCTTCATGGAACCCTTTTTCTTTTGCTGAAGAACTTCCAGCTCATCAGCAGGAATAGGTGAAACATCATCAACTGTGCCACTATCTCCCTTCTTGGCGCTTCTATCTATTGGTCTAGCATTGAATATATACAAACTCGGCAATACCTGCATTAACAATATTCAAAACAAGAATGTGAACAACACAGAACTAGAAATATCTCAAATAAGATAAACTTGAAAATAGAATGACCTTCTTGACTAATTTGTCTATTTCAGCAATGGGTTTCCTTGTAGATTGAGGTTTTTTTTAGATCAGCTAAGAAATCCAGCACCTGCAATTTTATTATGTTTCCAATATATAAGCTATAACTAACATTTAAAGCAAAATAGAAAAGAAGCAAAAATATCCCCGCACTCCTTACCTACACATCCGACCATCTTGTGATCACATAATTCCCAAAGTCCAAAATTTGGAGTTTCTTGTTATAAGCCAACTCAGATAGGAGTGTCTGCGCAAATGAGAGAGAGAGAGAGAGAGAGAGAGAGAGAGAATAATGCAATTTAGCAAGCAATCAAACAGAGACTCACACATGCAAAAATAAGGGAAAAATTTGATGATATAAACCAACACTCAAGACAATATAAGTTATGACACAAGCAATTAAATAACTTCTAACATTCAGTGTTACAGGACAGGATTCCATAAAAACAAACTGATAAGTAGAACAATCTACCTTAATATCATTATGAGCAAGTCGGAGCGCTTTCAGCTCAATGCAGGACTTAAGTGATAAGTCTATAGTCTGAACATGAGATGGATCAAAGTAAAAGCAGTCATCTTGATAATGGGGGGTATTAATGTGGAGAGGGATTTAAAGGAGAAAAAATAGAAAATGAAGGGAGAACTTTTATGGAGGGAAGAAGTTCCAGTCTACGAAAGGAGTGACACTATGGTTGAAAAGAAACTAAAGAGGAAAGCATCACAGGAGCAAGAAAATGATAATGATCTTGATAGGGAGGACTTGAAGCACAAAAGGAAGGAAACAGTTGAGAAATTCTCAAAGAAAGATGTTCTAGACCAAGGGAATGATAAAAGCACAGCTAAAATGAAACCCAAGACTAAAAAAATCAAGGGAGGAACAAGGTGAGCTTGATGTAATTGACAATGGGGAAACATCATTTGCAGACTTTCTTAGCTGTTAATGCAGTGGAAAGTCCCAAACATGGTGTTGAAAAGAAAATGATAGATAAAGCTGGTGAAGGTATAAATTTCATGGGTGGCTTAGTTGCCTTCTCTGCAAAGGAAAAGAAAACTAAAACCGAGTTGGTGCTACAGTCCAATTGTCTGCAGAGGTTGAAGTTGGAATGGGTGGGCCATCAACGTGGGGTGATTAGTGAATTGTTTTGTACAAATGTTGTAGTCTCTTTTGGGATTCATTTTTAAGTAAGCCAGTCAAAGGGTTGTCCACATCTATTAATATATGTTGTTTGAAATGTCTTCATTCACATTAGTGCCTAAAAATGTTACCGGAACGACCTGATGGAAATCAAACTTGGAATATTATGTTATTTGGATAGGACGTATTATTTTTTAATGAATTTTTCAACAGCCTTTTATTTTTTTTTTCCTCCTGGAATTTTATAGCATGAATCCTGGAAAATTTTGGATAGCCTGTGAGGTGAATGGTACTTGATCATAGGTATCAAGTCATATACATGCATGCAAGCATGTGCTTAGTTGTAACCTGCACTCTTGCTTCATGCTGGTATGTTACTTATTAGGTTTGTATACTCGCGTGCATAATCAATCCTTAACCTGAGACTGGTAAATGTATAAAACAATTCCTTCATCTCCTATAGTCCTATCCATGGTTGCAAAGGCAAAAGGTAAAATGAATCACCTCACTGTAATTGGTGTAGGATTAATGGAATCCTTCTGCCAGGAGAATTATGATTTTAATATAACTTAAAAACTTTTGTTTGATGATCCAACAGCATAAACAATCAAGCTTTTATCAAATATATCCACAAAAGGACATGAGAATTTGACATTCATGAAAACATAAAAGGATTATGAAATCCCCTGACCTTGAATGCTAAAAATTATTGTGAGGCAATAGTAATAAGCAAACCAATTTGCCAATATCTCCATTAAAAACACACCAAACACTATAATCACCTGCATCATTGCTTGATCACGTTCTCCAAGTACCACTTGTAAGTATCAACAAGCCCATCCTTAAGTGGAATCTTAGGCGTCCAACCCAACCCCAACAGCTTCGAGCTATCCATAAGCTTTCTGGGAGTCCCATCTGGCTTTGAAGAATCCCAAACAAGCTTCCCTTCAAACCCCACCACCTCCTTCATTAACTCTGCTAATTCCTTTATTGTCACCTCCTTCCCACTTCCTACATTCACATGTTCCAGTCCGCTATAGCTCTCCATCAAAAACACTACCGCATCCGCCAAATCATCCACATGAAGAAACTCCCTCAATGGACTCCCCGTCCCCCACACCACCACCTCCTTTGCCCCTTTGACCTTTGCCTCGTGAAACCTCCTCATCAATGCTGGAAGAACATGAGAATTTTCTGGATGAAAGTTATCATGCGGACCATATAAATTGGTGGGCATCCCAGAGATTGCATCCCAATAGTACTGAATTCTGTAGGCTTGACACATTTTGATTCCGGCGATCTTGGCCACAGCGTACCATTCATTCGTTGGCTCCAGAGGTCCTGTAAGCAAGGCATTTTCTGGGATTGGTTGAGGCGCTAACTTGGGGTATATGCAGGATGAACCGAGAAAGAGCAACTTCCTTACACCATGGCGATAAGATGAATCTATCACATTGGTTTGGATCTGAAGATTAATGGCAATGAAATCAGCCGGATAAGTGTTGTTAGCATGGATGCCACCAACTTTAGCAGCAGCCAGGATAACAAATTCTGGCTTTTCAGCTGCGAAGAAAGATTCAACATTTGATTGGCGGGTGAGATCAAGCTCAGCGTGAGTGCGGAGGACAAGGTTAGTAAAGCCAAGGGCCTGAAGTTTGCGGACTATAGCAGAGCCAACTAGACCGCGGTGGCCTGCCGCGAAGATCTTGGAGGATTTGTTGGCGAGGAAAGATGGTAACTCTAAAAAAAGAAAACAACAATTAGAACAATAGAGATCTGAGAATCGTTTTTATGTCTGGGAACCGAAAAAAATGTGGGAAACTAAAATGGAAAAGGTCGAAGTAATTTAAAGAAAAATCAGAGGGTACCTTGGTCGGGGCCGCCCATTTGCAGGAGCTGAATGTCTGCCTTAACTTGGTAGTGATGGTGAAAATATGGAGTTCACACACACAACTCCAAGCCAATTAATAGTCAGCTGCCGAAGCGTAAAGCCTTTGGGGCACAAATTAAGGGTTAGAGTTGAGATGAGCCTAGTACTTCAATCTGGCCCAGCCTCTATAGAAACCAGGAAGGTTGCATCTTTGGGCTGGTCATAAGTCAGGAAGGAAAATATATTTTATCAATTTATAGAAAAAAAAAATTGCACACGAGACAGAAATAAAGCAGTAAGAAAGTAGGAAACTTATTTAACTGTGAATTTCCAGCCCTTCTCTAACATTAAGAAACATAATAAATATTATTTTAACTTCGCCATTATTCTAATTTATAGGGAGCCATAAGAGTGATATAGGGACAAAATAACAGGAAAAGTAGAATGGATTGAAATATGGTTAATATTTCTTTAGTTTTTAAAATGAAAAACTTCCGAAAATGCACAACTTTTGGAGAAGCGTTAAATTGGCAATAGATGGATTTTGCAGCTTTCTTGCATATATAGTTTTCACGAAAAGTGAGAGCATTTGTGAATTTCAGGAGATGGAGTACAATGATTCACGAAAAATAAAAAAATATAACTTAAGACATTTCAACGAACACCTTGTCTGCAAGTCTAATCACCGCAACACCACAGTATCAGAGCAAATCCAGCAATGCAAGAGTTTTTTGCGGGGATAGTATACTTAATTAAAAAGATATGATAAGGTAAAAGAAGAATATGTGAAATAATAGATCTTACCTTTTGGATCTGAGGCTGTTATGGTCAGAAACTCAGATCTGGGTGAAACAAAATTTAATATTTTAGTGGGAATGGCAGTGCTGTTTGTTGATGAAAGCTACGATAGACCATTAAGGATTAAGCAAGCCAAGAAATTAGATAGTTTTAAATTGGGCTTTCTGTTTTTGGGTTTTTTAAGCCCAAACAAAAATGAAAGTTAAAAATGGACTTTGTTGTATAGAAAACAAAATAAAGATAAATACAATCCTTTTTTCTTTCATTCTCACAGCAGCATCAAAATTAATTTTTAGACCGACTTCCATTGTGGATATTATAATTTACTTATTGCGAGTTCGATTTGGGTTCTTTATACTCTGTATGTATGCCACGTTATTTATATGTCAGAGGGTTAAGGGACTGCTGTATATCTCATGTAACTTATTTTAATTATTTAAAAATTTTTAATAAAAAAATTATATTTTTATAGTATTTGATGTAATGAATCTATTCATATATTTTTTATGCTAAACAAAAATTATTTGGATAGTTAAAAATGCATTAGAAAGTTTATGTATTATATTTAACAGTATAGATTTAATAAATTTCTAATACATTTTTAGTTATCTAAATGATTTTTATTTAGCATAAAAAATACATGAACAGATTCATTACATCAAATACTATAAAAATATAATTTTTTAAAATTTTTTAAGTAGTTAAAATGGATCACATGAGAAATTGCTGTGTAAAAATACACAGCAGTCCCCTCAAACCCTGCTATCTATATATCTGTTAAATAGTTTCTAGATTTCAAAATTATATATTAAAGATTTTATCCCTTTTTTTTTAATTAAATTATTACAAGTCATGTCTTAAAAGAAAATAAAATAAAAAAGGCAAAAACCACAGCTAATTTGTTAGTTTGTTGTTAGTGTTGCGTGTGGAAGATAATTACTTTCTTGTAATAAGTTTCTTAATTTGTATACCGTTAATTATCCCTTTTTGAGAAGCAAAGTTTTTCTAGCTAGTATTCACCATCACAAGATTTCTCCAATTTTTTTGCATTACTTGTATTTTAGTTTTGACTGTGCATCATTAATTTCTCTACTTCTAATCTTCTATATAGAGCAGTTTAATTTTCTTTCACATTTAGTATGCAAATTAATCTAACTTCAGTTATGCTCAAAATAATAATTAAAAAAAATACATGAATTTTGCATACTACCACAAAGAAAAACACCATTGGCTTCAACAATGAACAAATAATGAAGCTATGCAGTGGCCACGTCTCATTATGTAACACTATCCATTTGTCAAGTTGCTTTTATCATTATATATTTATATGTTGTTTATTAACTCAAGTGGCCGACTACTAATAGACACTAACACCAATTGTTTAGGTATAGTTGTTAATTATCCAAAATATGTAACCCCAGTTTTGAAATTAGAATTTTTTGTTTTTTACCATGACTGACTTTTGTATGTAACTAGTTTAATTAGCTTATTCCACTGCAAGTACAAGCTGGATATATAGAGAGTGTTTGGATAGGAAGCTAAACGATATAAATTGTGTTTTATGAGTAAATTAAGAAGTTTTATAATTTTTAAAGTATTTGGGTAAAAAAAGGAAACTAAATTATTTTTAATATTTAACGAAAATTTTAAAAGTTTGGGATAGAAGTTTTATGATTAACGCTCGTTTTTAACAAAACTGATTATTTTAACAAAACGCTAATTTTTATTCAAACACAGTGAAAGAAAAATATAACTTAACACGTTATTGGTGGAAATTTCAAAATTAATTAGTAGCAACAGCAATAACAATCGTACTTTTGACAAATCAAATTAATCAATCCATACAATCTTGCCCCACCTTAATTAATTGGGATCAATTAATTCCATCTAATTTCAGATGGGAGTCAATCCCATGCTTATATTTTAATTTTAATTATATATATATATATATAATGTAAAGTTGATTAACAATATTAAATTTTAACGATTGTGATTTTAAAAAGGGTCTTATGTTATGGTAAGAAAATGAAAATTAATAATTTTATTCAAATATCATTAAAATAATATTACAGATCAATAGTTTTATACGTTACAATTTGATTCTAAAAATCAAATCTTAAAAAAGAGAAAAACCTAAGATAAAACGTGCCTTACTTGGGTCAATTAATAGTGATATTAAGGCTTTGCTTAATTTGCAAGAAATTTGGCCTTTAGCTTAATGAATAAGCAAATTAAAATTGCTTTTGATTCATAAAACGACGAAGTTGTTTGTATGTGAGGCTAAAAATTGTGAAGAGAATTAAAGTTGTTACTTGTAAATTGCTAGAAAATCATATAAAAGTAAGCAATGACAGATACATTAATGCCTGCATACTTTGGAGTAATATATTTTATTAAATTTGGCAAAAAATCTATTGGATTAAAATAAATTATATTGTTAAACTTAATATTTTAAAGTGAATGCTAAAATTAAAATTGCTAAAAAAAAAAATTACAAGTAATATTGGCTGTATCAGAGTTGTTTAAAAGTGATTTTATCAATTAATTAGCTAGTGAATGTGAATCTCATCCTTACGCAAAGCTATAGAAGCGTTACACGCACCCACTACTTTACGTTCATAAAGTTTCAAACCCTTGCAAACTTTGCATAATCCAAATTTTCAAGTTGCTAAAAAAAATATATAAAGTTTATTTAGTTAATTACGCAAAGAGAGGAAATAATGAGATTGAAGATTTTTTTTCCCTTGAAAAAAGGTAGCAGAAGAAACTTTTGACTCTTCTAACACTTTCATACTTGCTAACTATAAGATCCCCAATTCGATTGTCACTACTCAAACCATCTTCTCTTCTTCCTTTCATTTCAATTAACCAAACACTGTTCTCTCTAAAAAAAAAACAATATAATCAATGGTGCCAACCATCGGAACAATCTCCACTGTCCATCATGACATCCTTCGGGATCACATCCTAACTCGCCTCGACGGTCCTACCCTCGCCACTGTAGCCTGCGCTTCGTCAGAATTACATGGCCTCTCCACCGAAGAAAAACTCTGGCAAAAAATTTGCACACTAACCTGGCCATCCATAAATGATCCGCTTATCAGCCGCGTTATCTCCACTTTCCCGTCCGGTCACCGGTCATTTTTCTCCGATTCCTTTCCTCTCCTTCATCACATTCATCACCACAGCTGCCAAAATCTAGAAACAACAGAATTGATTTCAGCCGTTGATATATACTACAAAAATATTCCAATCTTCTCTAAAGTTGAAGAGACAGAGACAGTGAGCGGATGGTTCATGAGCTCTCCTTTCCGAGTTGATTTAATTGAACCGAATAAAGAGTTCACGCCAACAAGAATACACCAGGCAGTAGGTGAAGAAGAGTCGTGCCTAAAACAAATTGAAAAAGATCTAACTCTGAGCTGGATCTTAATTGACCCGAAACAAAAACGAGCAATGAATTTGTCGAGCAAGAGAGCAGTTTTAGTACAGAGGCACTGGTTAACAGGGGAAGTTCAGGTGAAATTTGCGATAATAATGGCGGGAGAGGAAGAAATAGGATCGGAGAGGGAGTACGTGCAATGTGAAGTGGTGGTGACGTGCGGGGGGAAGGAAGGAGGAGAAGTTCAAGTGAGGGATGTGAGCATGGTGATGGAAGATGTGAAAGGAAAGGCGTTGACAGGAAAGGAGAGTTTGGTAATTTTGCAGGAGGCAATGGAGAAGGGAGAGAGAAGGAAATTAAGGAAAGATGGAAGAGAAGGGAAAGAGAGGTTTAAGGAATTTTTGGAATGGAGAAGAGAGAGGAGAGAAAAGAAGCAGAGAAGAGAAAAGGCTTTGGATTGGGTATGCATTGCTTCTGGAGTTTCTAGTTTTATGGCTTTTTGGTCATACATCTTGTTCAGGTGACAATTTTTTAAACATATAGTTTATGTTAATTTCTTTGTATGACAGAAATGTTGATTTATTTCAATTTGTTGATTCATATATACATCTTGAAATGAATATTATAGAAATAGAAAGGAAAGTATATTGTGTAAATTTTAATAAAAGGAATTTGTTGCCATTTGAATTTCATGGTTGAATGTTAGTGTTGCAAGTGGCCCTAGTCTGTAGTCTGTATAAGTTGACTTTGATCCCCCCCAAATTAAATTTAAGGCATGAAGTATGAAACTTGAAAGCAAGAATGAGTGATTTATATGATTCATATATACATTATTTATTATGGTTGGGTAGGTTGTGGTTGATTACCTGGCATCTCGGGCTATTCCTGTGCCTGACTTTTGGCCAAATTGGATTCAAGGGAAGGTCTGAGAACTACTTCTAAATTAATTATAATTACTCTCTTCTCATTCAAATTTGAATTGTAATGTATGACATTTGGTGCCTTGTTGTACTACTTGATGATTTTTCTTTCCTTTATTCCATTTGATGAATGTTATTTTGTTTGATTTTATATCTTATATTAATTAATCTTAGTCTTCAAATATATATATATATATATATATATGTCAAAGTTGGTGAGGTTTAAATTAATTAAATCGCCTGCCATCAAATTTCCACTATTGCTAGGTCTGTACATGTTCCTGATTGGGTTAAACCTCAAGAACCAGATTAGTGAATCATTACCCAAGATTCCACGAACATGATTATTACTTGGCTAAAATTACTTGCACGTTGATTTCGATTTAAAGGATGATTAATTATATACACTATTAATTATATAAAAAAGATATATGTGTTGTGGATGAGTTCATGCAATTCTATATCATCATTTTATTTTGATTCAATATCAGTTTTTTTTTTTTTTGCCAAGATTATTATGTGCACATCTTTAAGCTTTGTCATATCATTGCAATGAACTCTTTGTTTTTCCACATTAAATAGCCTATTCATAATCAATGTTAGACTTGTTCATAAGTTTGAGCATTTCCTCTTCCCAACTAGAAAAATGTTGTGTTCACTGCGTTTTGGTTTTATTTCCATGTACACTTTTTTCCCTGGATGGTGAATTCAAAAACTAATTGATATAGAATTATAACTAATGGGTCATTTTAGATTCAAAGGCAAAAGAATTCTTAATCTCTAATCTTCACACATGATTCATAAAACATTGTTATCCACTTTTTAGACCAAAATTAAGATAATTAATTAATTGATTACCATGTCTACACTGCTATTCCCTTTTTAATTAATGTAATAACGCATACTATGTTAACGTTCATTATTTTTTTAGGTGATGTCGTCATTGATTTTCATACAGACACAAGATCTTGTCCATGTTAATGCAGAATAAGATAATATATATTTCCTTAAACTGTAATACTATCAATGCCCACATTAAGAAACATTCTTACATTTGACTGAAAAAGAAAATCATACATTAATAATTAATTAATATGTAATTAATGTCCTTATTGACATGCTTGATCATGTCTTGTACATTAATGGTAGTAAGGCACTAGACATGATAATAGTCAAAAGATATGGATGAGTAATATTGTTTCATATAATAAAAACAAAAGGGTCCTCCTCTTTCTATACATGATTTATCTAACAAATGTAGATAATTACTAAAATAACTATTTATATATATATGGCACTTGGCAGGTCGCATTTGTTTCAAATGTGAATAGTTTCGAGAAAATTAAATTTAACTTTTCAAAAGAAGTTAATTAAAAAAAAATATAAATATTAGCCAAATTATAATTTTAATATGAGCTAAAAATTTTGATTATTCGAATCAAATATTTTTTATTTTTTGTAAAATTTATTTTCATTTGAAATCCAATTAAAATTTCGAGTGATTAAATTGACGTGATTTTTTTATTAATATTTTTATCTATGTTAAAATTTGATAGAAAATTAGAAAAAAAAATAAAAACCAAAAAGTCATTTTTTTTTTCTTCTTCTTCTTGTTATTTTTCAAAATTCATTATAGTTATAAATAAAGGGTAAAAGTCAAACTCATCAAATTAATCAAATCGATTAAATCAAATTAAAATTAATAATTTTATAATTATTTAATTTAATTTAATTTAAAAAATAAAATAAATAGAATATACGATTTAATTTGTGATTTGAATATTTTTTTATGAAAAATTCTCATAAACCCAAAATAAAAATAGCCAAATCACATATATATATTTTGCTTACTCCTGTTTGTAAATCAACCTTCTTTTTCCCCCCCTGTTTATCAAACTTTTATCCCTACCATTACCAACGTGACATACTAAACCCTTGCCCTTCAATTTCATAACTAGGTTGCATGTCATGCCTACGTGTGTTAATTTGCTCATTTGAATCTTTTCACTAAGGATTTGTTTGATTCAGCTCTCAAAGATTAAAATTAATGAGAATGATGAGAATCGAATTCATAATTTTTAAATATATAAATTAAATATAAAACTATATAAAGAGAATTTGAATGGATATTAGAAAAAAAGAAGATGACATTGCAAGTTCAGATTTTTCGAAAAAGAGAAGGGAGGGAGATAAAATAAATAGTAGGCAATGAAGGCAGTGAAGATTAAAACTGTTCTATTACACATGCACGACCCATATTGAATGCATTAGTCTCACGTGTACGCCACGGCCCCTTCTCACTTATTTTTATTTTCTTAATTTTATCACTGCGGCACTCAGAAATCAGAAACTCCATATCCATCCCTTCCTTTTTCTTTCCCTCTCAACATCTCTGAAACAAAAGTCTTCTTCTTTTCATCTGTTTCTTGACACTTGCCCACACTCTCTTTCTTTCTTTTACTCTCTTTTTAGGTTGTTGATCTCTTTTAGACTGAATCCCTTTGATTGCCATTTCTCTTCTGTTTGAGGAATTCAAGGCTACATGTTTGGACTTCCCAAAAAGAGTGAACAGAGAGATGGGTCATCAATATGTTCCTATCATCTTTTGGCCCTTGTTAGCCCCCAAATCTCTCTACCTCTCCCCACTTTGAATTCTTTGCCTTTCTTTCCTACTGTTTTCAAATCTCGCAGAATCTTGAATTTTGTGCCACCACCTCCAATTTTGATTGCTTTATTCATTTTCCAAATCTTGCCAGTTTTCAAATATATGTTTTTTTATTACAATGCCAACAAACATAATCATGCATTTACCTCCATTAACGTCTCTCATAAGGATGCCAAAATCTTCCTAGTTGTGAGAATCTTGATAATACAGCAATAAAGAGTTCATTTTTCGTCACTCCAATTCTTGCTATATATGGAGGGTAAAAGCAGAGAGCAGTGCAAGATCAGAAAGCGAGGGAATTCCTCCTCCTCCTCATCTTCACTAGTCCAAAAGTACAGATTCAAGAGAGCAATTCTTGTTGGAAAAAGAGGTGGATCTACTACTCCTGTCCCAACGTGGAAGACAACCGCAAAATCTCCAACTTTATTAATGCCAAATGCAGAATCCACCAAGTGTCCTTCCTCTCAAACTAGGGGCAAACCTAAAGAAGCTTCAGTTTCTGCAAGAAAATTGGCTGCCACTTTGTGGGAGATCAATAACGTCCCTTCCCCAAGACTCAGAAAGGATTCTGCACAAGATACTCAAAATAAAGACCTCAGAAACAGAGAAAAAATTACAAAGTTTCCACATTTGCCAGATCCATCTTATGCTCCTATTTCAGAGGTTTTCTTTTTAAAATTCTTTTATACCCTTTAGTGTGATTTTTATTTTAATTTATCCCATGAATATATAAAAATATATTATTGTTTTTGGATTGTGTGCAGAAGATCATAGATCAATCTAAAGGAAATGATCATAGGAGTAAAAGGAGAGCATCAGTTGTTACAAAGAAATATCAGCTCACTGATTATAGTGTGGGAGGCTTCGACTCTGTTAGTAATGCCAGTTTGATGGAGGTACGTGACAGGTAGTATTATTAATTTTTGGGTCGTTCTCGAATAGTGTTTAATGTTTGGAAATTTTATAGCATGATTATGATAGCACAGGAAACATGTCCCTAGGGGCTAGTACTCTAGTGCTTGTTTTAAGTTATTGTTTTGTTTTGAAATGTCTGTCAAAATTGACAATAGCTTCTCCGACTGTACCTTTCACGACTTTGTTATTTCCATCAAAATTTAAAGAAAATGTGTGGATTGTTTTATTTTACTCGAGTATTTTTTTAACAGTTCTAATTAAAAAAAAATGCAGATTGAAAATCATGCTAAAGGAAAGACTCTTAAAGAATGTATATTTGGAATTAAAACCCGTTTGAAGGATGTTAGTAATGGCTTAACAGCATCAAAAGAGATTTTGAAAGTTCTGTATAGAATATGGGGTCTTGATGAGCAGCATTCATCAAGCTCAGGCATGTCCCTTGTCTCAGTAGTTCGTGTTGAGCTTGATCGCGCTCGTATCCTGGTTGATCATTTGATCAAAGATCAGCGCTCTAATCGCAATGAGATTGAGTACCTTATGAAACATTTTGAAGAAGAAAAGACTGCTTGGAAAAGTAAAGAGCGAGATAGGATTCGCAATGCCATCGCATGCATTGCAGAAGAGCTAGAAGTTGAGAAGAAATTAAAAAGACAGACTGAGAGGTTGAATAAGAAGCTTGGAAAAGAATTGGCAGCTACAAAGGCATCTCTGTCTCAGTCATTGAAAGAGCTTGAGAGTGAGAAAAAGGCAAAAGATATATTGAAGCAAGTATGTGATGAGTTAGCCAGAGGTCTTGGAGAAGATAGAGCTGAAGTTGAAGAATTAAAAAAAGAATCTGCTAAAGTTAGGGAGGAGGTGGAAAAAGAAAGGGAAATGCTTCAGCTAGCTGATGTTCTCCGCGAAGAAAGGGTTCAAATGAAGCTCTCAGAGGCTAAATATCATTTTGAAGAGAAAAATGCAGCAGTCGAGAGACTAAGAAATGAGCTTGAGGCCTACCTCAGAAAAAAACTAGTTGGCAAAGAAAATGGTGATTGCTCTCCAAATTATGAAAGAATTAAAGAACTTGAAGTTTATTTGAAGGAAATCCAAAATGGTTCGAGTCAAAGAGCTGAGAGAGAAGAAGATGGAGTAGTAGAAGAAAATGCAGAAGTAGTTCATGATGGAGATGATTCAGCTGATAGTGATCTTCACTCCATTGAATTAAACATGGACAACAACAGTAAAAGCTACAAGTGGAGTTATCCTTGTGATGATGATGCTCCTGATAATCTGAAATGTGTCACGGTAGATAGAGATTTTAAGGTAAGGAAGTCTATCTCTGAGAATATTCAATGGGGAAGCATTTGTTTACAAAGAAGAAATCCTAATGGTATTGATGGCCCTGACTGGGATCTCATTACTAAAAATCAGGAAATATATGGTGTGTTTGATAGGGAAAGGTTATCTGAACTCCATTCGCATTCTCAAACACAAGATCATGAAGATGAAATCATGCAATATCAATCTGTCAAGACCCTTAGAGACCACATTTTATCTGGTTCTAAAAGGCAACTGATAGAAAACTTTGCCAGTCCAACGCTGAAATGGGGGCAATCCTTGCCTTTGCAGGATGCTGGCAGTGCAGTTTCTGATAGTTCACCAGTGTTGCAAGGAGATAGTTTGAAGACCAGGGTAGTTGGGACGCGAGGTGAACGCCAGATTTCAACAAGTTCAAGACATTAAGAACTCTTTTACCTATTTACATTTTCTGCAAAGAAAATGTTCTGCTTGCATTTCCTTTCCTCAGCAATGTTCAAAGCCTCCCGGTTGCCGATTCATTTGCATCAGTCAATTACCAAACGTGAGATTGTAAATAGAATCATATGTAAGCTATATGGATCTTATTTGTCAAGCAGCACTCTTTTTCTTTTTCTTCTTATGTGCTAAAATTTTGTTGTGAATGTTGTTCTTTTTTGTTCATTTACAATTGTTGTCCCAATGTTATTTAGTTCATTCACAAAAAAGGCTTATGCGACATTAAATCCTTGAAATTCACTGATATGCCTATTATCTAGCAAGACAAACTGAAGTTCAAAACTTATTAGGAAACCAGCCTAATATTTGCGTATAAATATTGAAGTCCATTATGTTTGAAATGATGTTTAATGGCTCATTCTCTAATATCACATTCTTAGTACTTTTTTTTTTCAATGAAGCTACAATAATTCACATGGATGTTACACTTATCTAAACATTTAACCCTTCAAAATAATATTATCTGCTTAGAAAGCCTCCAAGAACATGTTTGGTGAAATTTGTCTGCATGCTAGTCTACTATTCTAATTTCCCCTCTACTAAATTATTTCCACATATAATGGTAGTTCATGTCTAATTATTTCCAATATTTGGTTTTGGTTAACTTGCAACTTGCCTGCAGGGCCACAATTTGGTTATCTTTGTAGCTTCAGCTTTGGCCGATTCTTTATGGTTCATCTCTTTTGTCATGTATTATTTGGGTATGCACATGGTCGGCTCACATTGAGGTGAATTATTATGCATATAATTAATATCTAATTAAATGCCAATCATTATCCCAAACTAATAATAATTTTATTAAACTCATCTTTCTAATACATTTAAAAATAAATCAGTCATACTGAAACAAAGGTGTTTCTTCTAATAATTTGATGTTATTAGAAATGTCTTAGAAGTTCCTGACGCAGTGGTATTATAGCTGTCACATTTAAGTGTTTATTTATTTTAAACAAGAATATCAACTATTGTTGATTTTTAGGTTTTTTAGTTTGTTCCTGATTTGAGTCACATATTCATTGTTATTTCAATTAAGATTTTCATATATTTAAAACACTTTCAATTCAATAAAAATATGTGCCAGTTTTCAATTTCATTTTTTATATTTTTACTATTTGTTTCAATTTTAAAAACATCAAGACATGGTATTAGTATTAGATCCTCTATTTTTAAGGGATTTGTGGCAAACCAAGAGTAAGTTACATCAGAATCTTTTTTTTTTTTTTTTTTTTTTTAAGTTTTAACTAATGGCTTCCAAATAATTTGCACCTGTTTTACCTCTGTATTCAATAGTGAAAATTATCAGTCGTGAGCTATTAAGATGACTACTTATTTGCAGGCATGAGATCTTTCGAATGTAATGATAGAAGAGTTTGAAATTCTACCACTACCTAAAAATCCCACAATGGAACAAATCAAAATGCATCAGGAACAAACATCAAAAAAGTTCAAGGAAAAAATATGTTTACATTCAACTATGTCTGAAATCTATTTATTTGAATTATGAACTTGGAAACATCATTTCAAATATGGCAATACCTCTAAACTGAGTTTCAAGATAATGCAAGAAAAAAAAAATATGCCTGTTTTGAATCTCAAGAGATAATTTGAGATGTGAAGGATGAAAGATTCTGAGACTGCAAAGAAGCATGCATACAAGTTGATGGAGATTGTGAATAAACTCAGGCTACTTGATGAAATGGTGCACGATAATAGAGTAGTTGAGAAACTTTTGGTCACTTTACCAAGGAGGTATGAAGTTAAGATTTCTGCATCGGAGGAAATCAAAGACCTTACACAAATCACATTGGCAGAGCTTCTTAATGCTTTGGAAGCTCATGATCAAAGAAAACTTTTTAGAGAAGATGTTATGTTGGAAGGATGCTTGTTGGCCAAACTACAAATCCATGAAGGAGGAAAAAGCAAGGAGGGTGGAGCTGGAGATAACGACAACAAAGTAGGAACTTACCCTCAATGCCAACATTGCAAAAGAAAAAAAAAATCATACACAATATAAGGGTTGCTGGAGGCCTGACATCTAGTGCAAAAAGTACAGTCAGTAAGGACACATAGAGAAGGTATGCAGAAGCAAACAATAATATGAAAATAAAGCTAACATTGTAGACCAACTAGAGAAGGAGCAACTATTTGTAGCTTCAAGTTATGTAAACAATATCTCTAATGAGTATCGGCTTATAAATAGTGGTTGTACAAGCCACATGACTATAATAAAGAGTTATTCAAAAAACAACAAGTCAGTAGTTTCCAAGATCAGAGTAGGCAATGTTAACTATATTGCAGTTAAAGTACAAGGACAATTGAAAGTGCTTCTGGTACAAAACTAATGTGCCTGAAATTGACCAAAATCAGCTAAGTATTGGACAACTATTGGAGAAAGATTGTAAGGTATTTTTTGAAGGCAAAATGTATATGATTAGTGATGCAGATGACCATAATGCATTTAAAATTAAAATGAGAGGCAAAAGCTTCTCTCTAGATCTAATGGAAAAGGAGACACATTAAAGAAATAAGCCCCCACATGTTAGCATGCCCAAGCCTACCCAAGCCAAGAAGCAAGTCAATCAATAGGTAATAAGACAATCAAGAATGAATAAAAAGCCCATAAATATCAAGCAATGCCTCTAGCAGCAACTGCAAATGAAGCTATATATAACATTTGCTAAGCGCCCAAGCCCAAAAAGAAGCAAAAGAACAAAAACTACTCAATTTTCTGTTGATAACTAAGATGTTATATCTCTATCCAATAGTCTAGTTTTTTTGTGGGTAAACAAAATATTTTAAGATTAAACTCTAATTTCTCGAGGAAGTACAAAAAAAAAAAAAATTTTATTACTCAATTGCAAAACATAAAGTAAATCTTTAAGAGTTACATTGGGTGTGGACAAAAGCATTTCCTAAAGCAAGATTTAAATCTTTAAGAGTTACACCGGGTGTTTGCAACATCAAAGACAAGGAGGAGGGTTAGAGATGCCTTAGAAGTTGTTAATGTAATGATATTATTAATGTAATGATATTATAGTTGTCACATTTGAATGGTTGTTTTGATTTTGAGTAAGTATATCAGTTATTGCTGATTTTTAGGATTTCTTCAATTATTGTGATTTGAAGATTATATTTGTTGCTGTATCAATTAAGATTTTCATGTATTTAAAGCACTTTTAATTCAGTAAAAGTGTGGGAGAGTTTGTCAATTTTAAAAACATCAACAGATGTTATAGCAGGTAGACTACAAATCTCTCATGTAAGTGTATGGCCAGGATTTAAAGAGTTTTTTTTTTTTCAAATCGAATTTGTTGGGTTCATTCTCTTTTTAAGTGTAATGTTTGAGAAGCTGTTATTATAGAAACTTCTCAAGTGTAAGAATAATTCAGTGGTGGTTGCTTTTATGCTCAAATAATCAAGATTTGAATACATAAGAGACGGCCACTTGAATTCCTAATCAACAACCTTTCTGGGCTGCCACAAACATCATTAAACCAAAAATTCAGTGATCAAATGCTAGCAACGGTATATACAGGCAATTCTAAGGAGAGCTTATCAATCATATCATCTCCCCATGCGAAATCCTTATCTTGGTAAGGGAAATGCTCAACAACAAAACATGGGCCATGGGGTACAATTGTTATCTTGTTATCTGAGGCTGGTGAGAATCAAAACATATCCAAATATTTAACGAAAACAAATAGAACTCCAGAAGAACATTAGAGAAGCGAAGGGAAATTTCGAGTTGCTGCCAATCAGCACATTCTTACATGAATTTTGAGCTAACATGTTATTATGATTTACATTCAATAGCCAGAGGAACAATACATATTTTTCATGCAAGAAAAGGGTCGTCAATAAAATAAAATACAACATTATCCACATTTCTGACATATATAATGAAGATTGTGTTTCCCATCCAATTATTGGTGAAGATGTCACATCATTTTGTGAAAAAATTTCCAGCTGGCAAGGCAACTATTTGGGAGAGCCTTCAGTTTTTGCAGCTGCTGATGTGAAGGTAACTGCATCTGTTGGATGGTCTCTTACAGTCAAGCTGAGAACTTCAGGCCTTGAATAATGCCCAACCACATCAAAGTCGAACTTTGCCCGTACTATTTCTCCAAGATCTAGGTATGATTTAAGGTTATCAAATGTAGCATAGAAGGATAAAAAGAAGATAAGCTCACCCCCCGTCACGGGCAAACCAAAAGACCTTCACATTCACAAACTTACAGACAATACAGACACATGAAGATATTGTATGAAAAACTAAATCATATTGCAGAGAACAGTCAAACTTGTACCTTTGTATTTAACAGCCAACAGTGATGGTGGACTATATAGTGATTAGTGAAAGATAAATAGTTACAGCCTTATAGGGACTTCCAAAACCCCTAGTGTAAGCGTACTCCTCAACAGCGCATTTACAATATATCATGGGTTAGAATTCAACTCAATTGTTCTGTTACCAACATTAATGTGACGAAATAATTCTTAAATGGTAAAATTCAATTGAATTGTAGAGTTTGAAATATTGAAAAATGAATTGAATTTATTTAATTTTGCATACTAACTTTGTCTATAACAAAACAAAGTTACTTTAGAGGTACCTTTTATATTTTTTCATTAGTGGGCTCACCACAAATAAATAATTGAATTGAATTCTTGCAAAAACACGTCATTTCTTTTATATCTCAAAAGAGTAGAATTCTAGCGATCATGAGGTTTCCAAGTACGAAAATTGTCAAAACAGAATTTTTGAACTGAGTTCTCCCATTTTTATGTTTCCAAACACACTCTTAGGAAAATGATTACCTATTGTCTGGCGAGAAAGAAGAATTAAGCAGATGTCAAACAATGTAGTTAGATCAAACCCTCAAGTTTCATATCAAAATTCCAAAGTTCACAAACCACCTGCAATCACTGTTTTAAAATTCAACATTTTTCGGTCTTATTTTTGTTCAATTGTATCAATTCAAAAACTTGATTTCTCATATGTCCTGCAACTATATCTAATTTATTCATCTTCCACACACAATGACAAATAATCCATATCGTGTTGCAGATATTATGCAGAAAGCTAAAAATGGTGTACAGAAACATATAAGCTGCAGAGAACGGTATGATACCTAGGTCTGCTGAGATCAATGCTTCGCCATCATAATTGGGTCCTGCTAAAACCGTTCCCAATGGTGATATGATAGCACTGCCTCCAGCACAGACAACAGAATCTGGCGTGAGGTGTTCTTCTGTACCAGAGAATATATACTCTGGAGGAGGTGGGTAATCTTTCCTCCGGCAGAATTGATTCGCAGACAGCACAAAACATGCACCCTCAAGAGCAATGTGTTTTATAGTTGCTTGCCAAGTATCCCTAGCATCAGCTGTTGGTGCACAATATATTTCAACACCTAAAAAAATAATGATTATAGATTATGATGGAATAGCCTAAAAGAAAAATTTATAAAAAGAATAGAGCACTCTAATTCCATCCAAGTGATCATGTTATGCATATCATAATCATGTACCATGCAAAATAAGTTTATGCTTTCTACCAAAAATACCTTGGTAAAGAAATCTTCAATTATCAAGATGCAATCACAAGGACGTAATCACTCGGTAGCAAAACTATAATAATGTCATTAATATATAAAGACTTAGCTACAGTGGATTCTTTTGAACAATTTTTTTTTTTTTTTTTTAAAAGCAAAAGATGGAAAGGTAGAATTTTGCTATGCTTAATATAATGAGAAACAATTAGTACATTTGCAGCCAACATGTCAATTGAAAAAATAGAGCAATTGCTGATAAAAGGGTAATTGGATTGTTGTTTAAAAAAAAAATAGCTGACCTTTACCATACATTGCTGTCCTTAGAAGTGGCATTCTGTTTTCCCAACAAATAGCACCACCGATTTTTCCAAGTGGAGTATCAATAACGGGAATAGTTGATCCATCTCCAAAACCCCAAACAATACGCTCCACTGCAGTTGGCATGAGTTTTCGGTGCTTCCCCAGGTAATGACCTTGAGAATCAAAAAACAGTATAGTACAATACAGAGTATAGCCATCCCTTTCTATCACACCCATTACTAGGTATAGCTTAAACTTCCCGGCCATTGCAGCCAAGCGATCCACTTCAGGACCTGCAAATAAATTAACTAGTTATGCATATGCAAATCCCATATATACGGAACAAATAAAGGCGGTTTAGTTACCAGGTACATCAATGGCAGAAGCATGATACTTGCGGAACTCCTCTCTACCTTTAGGTGTTCGAGTCCCAATGGAAGCACCAAAATTGGATCCTCGAGGATAACCGCCAATAAATGCTTCGGGAAACACAACCAGCTGGGAACCATAGGTAGCTGCTTCCGCCAATAATCTCTCAGCCTTATCTGTATACAGCAGTTTAGAAATTGAAGTAAAGAAAAGAAAAAATAGAAAGAAAAAGTGAAAGTGAAGGTACCAAGAGTGGCAGGAGTGTCATAGAAGACAGTGGAGGCTTGGACTACAGTGGCCCTAACAGTAGGTGAGGAGGAGTCAGATCCCATATCCACCTCTGCAAAAACAGGAGCATCAGATGGTTGCGGCGTCGGGACGAGCGCCATTTGATGAAGTTTGGTGGCTCCTTAGAGCGAGAGTGAGGGAAGTAAAAATGATTTTTGATTTTGCATATTTGTTTTTCAAACAAAATTCGAGAGGTTTCCAGTCTTTTCCAAACAGGTCCTTGTTTCAATATTATTTTATATTTTATTGGATTGGTGAGGAGTGAGGAGGCTTTTGATAAAATTTCCCAAATTTTTGCTAAGAGGATACTAATAGACAACAGAGAATTTGAATCTATCAATCTATTCTGAGAGTTTTTCCTTGATAATCTTTAACCCATGGATACGGCGGAGCAATCAGTATATTCATTTTAAATTGAATCTAATTGTTGAAAAATTAAATATATCAAAATATAAAATTTTTATAATTAACTCGAATTAATTTATAAAAATAAATTAAATTAATTTTTATAGACTATAAATTAAATCAAATTAAATTAACTTATTTTAATTTAATTAATTTATTTTAAAACATATATAAGATTAGAATATTATAAAACAACATAATTTTATATTTATATATTTTTTATATTACATATTTCGAAAAAAAATATATATAATATATATAAAAATTTTGATCAATTTGATTATTTTAATTTTTTAAATAAAAATTAAATGAATTAAATTTTTTAAAATATAAAAATAAATTGAATTGATTTATTAAAAAAAAATAAATTTAAATTAAATAATATTTGATAATAAAAAAATATAAAAATTTTCATTTATTAAAATATATATTTTATATTTTTTTTAATTAAAATTTAATTATTAATATTATGAGAAACTAAAAAATTATCTATAATACTATCAATTATTAAAAAAATTATCATTTTATGAATTCTAAAGTACATGATCCAAACATAATATTATTAATAATTTATTTATTTATTAAATTAAATAAAAAATTATGTTGTTTAATAATAAAAATTAAGAAAATAAATAAATAATAAAATATATAAGATTAAACTAAAAAAAAAGGTAAAAATATAAATTATCCTTAAATTTTTTTTTAATTTAACACAAATATATTTAATTTAAATAAAAATTTATTATTTTTATTCAAATTAAATTTATTTATGTCAAATTTTAAAAAAATTAAGAACTTATTTGGATTACAATAAAATAAATAAAAAAATTACATAATAAGGACTTTATTTACCCTTATGACGTTGAAATTATCCAAATACATAAAATAAAATCCAAAATATGTAAATAGCAACCGAACGAGATCCTATCCGATAATAAAATCATAAAACAAGCAAAAAGCAAAAGCTGACTCAAACAGTCAACAAACAAAAATCCCTTTCACTACTAAATCAATCTCCCAAACTCAAACACAGAGACAAAGAAACGAATTCTAACTAACCCCACTTTTCTTTTCTTCTTTCTTAAACTGAATATTTATATAGTTGACAGAGAAATTAAGGATATTATGGGTGGCTTGTCGAAAGAGACGCAGATGTCTATAGAAGCATCGTCCATGTTCCCAGGATTTCGGTTTTCCCCCACCGACGTCGAATTGATTTCCTATTACCTCAAGAAGAAGATAGATGGTGCTGAGAAATGCGTCCAAGTCATTTCTGAGGTTGAGATTTGCAGATATGAGCCTTGGGATTTACCGGGTGAGTTTTTTTTCTTAATTGAGTATTTAGTTTTTGTTCTTCGACGCCTCAAATTCGTTAAAAGCGTGGCTCTTTGTCTGTCTGACACGTGCGTCTATTGACAATTTATTTATATTATAAATTTATTATTCCCCCTAATAAATTTGATTATGGTTTTAAGAATTCATAAATTCTAAAACAGATGTTATCCATTGGATCCGTAATATCTCAATTTCTAAGCTGCAGCCAAGTCTGTGATCCATTCAGAGAATGAATGGTTTTTTTTTTCTGCTCGTGGAAGAAAATATCCAAATGGCTTTCAAAGCAAGAGAGCCACCGAACTGGGTTATTGGAAGGCAACCGGGAAAGAACGGAATGTCAAGTCTGGCTCTAATGTCATTGGTACCAAGAGAACTCTTGTTTTCCATATTGGTCGTGCACCCAAAGGGGAAAGGACTGCATGGATTATGCATGAATATTGCATGGATGGCAAATCCCAGGTAATCATGGCCTCATTTGATGACAATATATTTACACTAATTACTTTATCCTAAGATGTTTAAACTTGCTGATCATGATCAAGTGCTTCATATGCTCTTTCTTTCTGGTATAAGCTGATCAATTAGTATTTACCTTCGTGATCAACTGCAGGATTCCCTTGTTGTTTGCCGACTTCGAAGGAATCTTGAGTTTATTCCAAGTCACAATTCAAACCGGACTTCTCTAAATCCAAGGCATTTATCAATTTCTGAAGGTGGTATTGATCCAACTGGCATGTCTGAAGGGGACAAAGCAGCTGAGTGCTCCAGAAAGTGCAGTAGCAGTTATGGTTCTCATTCTGTTGAGCAATTTGATTCAACATCTGAATCCGAGCGGAAACTGTCCCATGTATTTCACCTTTCAAAAGCATCATCCTCTTCTTTTATTTGTTTACAATTCATTTAAATTTGCTACACTACTTGGGCTTTGGAGAGATCTTTCTAATTTTATAGTTTCCAAAAAAGAAGGCACCTCTTAGCTAATGGCAAACCCAAATTCAATTTCTACATGTGGTCAAGTCTCGAGTTCCAACCTAATTAGAATACTAATTCATGTTATTCTTAAATTCCAGGATTCTGACAATGAAGAAGATTTTTATGCTGATATACTGAATGATGATATAGTTAAACTCGATGAACCATCATTGTCTGCCACTCCTGAGCTCCTTCCATTGAATGCCAGTCAGCCTGAGCCTCAGAGGGAAGCTCAACAACAGCCTGTAGAATTAATTGTTTCACAAGCTCTTCCTTTCCAAGGAACCGCAAACCGAAGAATCAAATTAAAGAGGGAAAGACCCGGAATGTCAGATACAGAGGCAACTGAACGCAACATTGACAAGTACCCAGTGGAGGAAACTAAATTACCAAGCTCAGAGGAGTCTCCAAAATGTGTGCTTGATTTATTGAAGCTGATGGGAAATCACAGACTCGTATCTCTAATTTTTATCATCCTTACTTTGCTGGTTTTGTTATTTTCTTTGTTTGGAGGTTCCCAGCATGTGAAAAGAATCACATATGGTCCCCTGTACAAAGCCCCCGGAACTGAGTATATGGCATCCTAGCTCTCTCTCTCTAGAACTGTAAAAATGTCAAATTACCAAGCCCTTTCTTTTCCTCATACTTATTAATGTTTAATAACAGAGTTCAAGGCATTAACAGATGATGATTGTGAGATTTTGACGTACAGGATATAACTACTTTCTTTAAATTTGTAAAGGGGAGGGGCTCTCAGGATTCGAATTGCCAGCTTTCAGCATTCGAATATTGATTAGGCTATGTATTAGCCTAATTAATTTGACTTAGTTATACATAATTGATGCACTATGTATGGACAAATATAATGATATAGCAAGAATTGGGTTGCTTAGATGATCTGTTATTTGATAAGATCTAAATGAGTGATTTGATAACATTATGTGGAAATTATGAGCAGCATACTCTGTGATCTGCAGTTGTGGCAAGTGATATAATAATGTAAAGGTGAAATGAGTTTAATTTTTAACAAACAAAAGCTACACACCAAATTATTGACTCAAAATAATACTAAATATATATGAAACTAGGACAGAAATTTCAACAGTTGGGATTTTCTTTTTCTAATGTGATTCGCAATCTGTACACGGTTTCAATACCATTTGATCAAATTTCAATACCGCTTGATCAAATTTTGTATTGTTTTTTTTCTAATGTTAAATTAATTGTCCTATACATGCACATTTCCAAACCAATTATAATAACCACAAATCTCAATAATATAATTTATAATTATCATTTGAAAAAATATTAAAAAAAAATAATTCTGTGGTACCCAATGGCTAATGGCATGACAAATTCAGAGAATCTCCTCGTGGCGGTTACCGACTTTTCTCGGCCATGGGGTGTAACTGTGTTCCATGCCTAGCATCCTTACCTAAGCTACTCCATTATATAAAACGGGCACGATATATGCTAATACAATAAAATTTCATTCGTACGTATAAATATATATATAGCACTAAGCCTCTAACAAATAGCCTCAAAGAGAACTAAAACTTCCCTATAATATTGGTTTACCATGACCACTGTTTCACTCCTCTCAGCAGCTCTAAAAAGGTGTATATATATAGTTATAACTAATTAATAGCTAATGTTTCAATGTTTATGTAGTATTTGAATGTCTTTGTACATAGTTCGTTGCTTGTATATTAGTTGGACAAGAAAAAACAAAAAAAAATGCTAGAGGAAAAGGTGGCTCTGATCACCGGAGCTGCTAGTGGCGTCGGGGAGTGCGCTGCCAGGCTTTTCTCCCAACTCGGAGCTAAAGTGGTGATCGCAGATATACAAGACGAGTTAGGCAACTCAGTCAGCAAATAAATCGATGGATCATTATTCGTCCACTTCAATGTAACCAAAGAAGAAGAAGTATAAAATGCTATTACACAACTATTTCGAAGTACGGAAAGCTAGACATTATGTTCAACAATGCAGGAGTAGTTGGCGTAGCAAAACCCAACATTTTTTACAGTGACAAAGCTGAACTTGAAAAAATAATTAGTGTTAATTTAGTAGGTGCATTTATGGGGACTAAACATGCGGCTCGTGTAACGATTCCTAATCGCGAAAGCAGTATACTAATAACAGCGAGTGTTTTCTCCACAATTGGAGTAGCAGCATCTCATGCTTATACTAGTTCAAAGCATGGAGTGGTAAGACTGATGAGGAATACTGCTGTGGAGTTGGGACAAAATGGGATTCGAGTGAATTGCGTTTCGCCATACTTGGTTGCTACTCCACTTGCAAAGGATTTCTTTAAATTAACTAGATAATGATGGAGTTTATAGTGTTTATTCTAATCTTAAGGAAGCCTCTTAAACCAGAAGATGTGGCTGAGGCTGCTCTTTACTTGGGGAGTGATGATTCCAAGTATGTTAGTGGACATAATCTGGTATTGGATGGAGGATTCACTATTGTCAATCCAGCTTTTCACTATATTTCCTCCATCTTCTGATCTGTTTAATTTGTCTTTTGTTTGCATTATTGAACGACGGTAGATGTTACAACTACAAATTATAAATTGCAACTTGAAAATAAAATGTGTTGGTCTAATTAATAAGTCAAATTACTATCTCTATCGTTTATAAAAACCTAACAATAAATTTTTATTTTTATTTTTATTTTTTTCTCTTTTCCTATCTCTATCATCTTCCCCACAATTCCACGGATCTTATAATTTTTCAAATGTTAATAAATATTCCATCACTGGCCAATTCAATTTACAGGTATCCGTAAACTATACAAATAATGTTGAGTGATATTTCAATTATCTCCAAGTTTGGAATTCAAATAAGAGATGAAGCTAAATTTATAAAAAAATAAAATAAAAATAAAAAAGTTGAATCCAATCTAAAATATATTAGACGAAGAGGGGTTAATTGAATGGAACATTTTGATGTGAAATTATTATGGAATCTGATAACTCTCAAGGAGAATTTATTCTTTGGAATTCTCTGAAGATCTGTAGAAATAGAAAATAATAATAATGAATGTTGACTTTTCTAACGGGTCCACTATAATGCTCAAGTTAGAATTCGGATGAGAAAGCTATAGGAATCACTATAATAATATGGCTAATATAGGTGTTATATATATGTTGTATGTTTTCTTGTATGTCTATTATCTGTGTACCTTAGTCTCTTGGTGATTTATATAGGAATGATTTGGGGTTACTAGTTATATAAGGGTTATCCATAATGTATAACTGTCCCCAGTTACATTATAATTGTGTTAGGAGTGCATCCATGGATGTAGCCTTATTTATATAAAAAAGGGTGCTTTCTAGTAAATTTATGTTAGGAAACTTTTATTTTTATCCTCTAAACTCATTCATAGTCTTAGACCTGAAGTCCTTATAGAAGTCTATCTCATGGTGCTCAACATGTTCACCATCTAGCAGTATTAATATCCATCATACTCTATGTTATTTATAATATTTTTAGGATGTTATCAGAATAAATTTCTGTCTTATTTTCTATTTTTGAATATGCAAGTGTTTGTTATTGAATTAGTGATCTTCTAAGCTATCTTTTTTATATGCTGAGCAATGAATTTCATCTCGTTGAACTTGCGTACTTATTGTCTATTCAATCACCTTATATTGTTGTATACTTGAGTTTCCTTGCTCTTTAACTTGTGAACTTGTCATACATTTTTTTTTTCTATGCTAAGTGATGTTGAACAACCTTCTACTCACAAAATTGTGATAAATTTTTTAGTGAAAAGTTGAAGCCTCCTTTTAGCAGGCGTCTAAGTTTTTCTGCCTTTAGCCTTTTTCGTCTTTGTTTTTCTCTGTGTTGAACGCTCCTTATTATTTTTCCTGTTGAGCAATTTAGCTTCTGCTTACTTTCAAATTGTTTGTGGATCTTTGCTCTAGTGAGCTTTTGTCATGCTTTTGTGCTTCTGAGGCTTGTTCACTATTTTTGTGAACTCTTTTGAGATTTTTCTTACCTTTTTCTTTATAATGACTATTTACATATGACTTGTTCACCATTAAATTTGATGCCCCAACAAACGGTAAACTAAAACTTTGTCTACCTTTCACATTTGTAATTGTCAATTGGTGATCTATTAATTCATCTTTAGAGTTTGCTTGTCTTCTTATTTCCTACTTAAACAGGACTGAACTATTTGTTCATCATTAGATATAAGTTCCTATCTAGCACAACTATGACGTCTTTTTTGAGATAGCCTTAATCTATGTTTAAAGGAGTAAACTTGTCTTACAAGTGTATTTGGAGTTTACTTCTCTTATCTTTAAGCTATTTTAATTTTTTTATTCTTTAGGTTTTAGGTTGAACACCTTGATATTCTCATTTATTCTTCTTTTTGAACAAGGTTTTCACTGATTTACCTCCCTCAATGTTGTTGAAACTTTCATGCCAAAAATAAATACTTGTGCATATTTCTAGGCTGTTATATCTATTTATGCTTAACTCTTTTATGCTATGTTAAAATTAACATATGTTTACAAACACATTATTTTAATAGATTATTTTCACTTAATATGGTGAATAACTTTAATTTATTATTGGAATTAGCTCATGCCTCTTCAGTAATTTTTATTCATAACAAGCAATTCATGATTTTTATTATTTCTCATTGTTATCTTTAACAAGTGTTTTAGGATCCGGAGGGCAATTTGCAATTGTTATTATTCCTTATCTATATCTTTAACAAGTGTTTTTAGACTGGATGAACAACTTGCAATTCTTATTATTTCTCATTTATTAATAGTTGTAGGATTTATCGAAAAGTGAGAAAGAGTCTATAAATTTTTTAACTTTAACTTGGCTCAACAGCTTTGTTGCTTAGAAAAGAATTTGTTATGAGAAGATATGTTACCTTCTAATACTAAAGGCATATTATTAACGGCATATAAATAAATGGGTGAAGAGAAAATAAAACCTAAAAATATTTTTCTTGATTATTTGATGGTGCCTTTATTACTGTCACATTTTGATGGAGACTATCAAGAATTGTGTTTTTTTTATATTTGTATTTTTTGTTTTCCTTATTTAATTTTAATAGAAAACTTATTTTTAGATGTTATTTAAGATATTATATTAATATTTATTTATTTCCCTATTTAAATTAGTTTTGATTTATTTTCTTTATTTATAAAAATATGGTGATTTATTTTATTTTCGGAATAAATTATCATATTAGACAATTAGAGTTTTCTGGAGACCATTCCCTATATATAGTTATGTAAGTCTTAGGATTGAAGCAACTTTTGATTTAAATTAAAATAATCTTTTTGTGTGAAAGTTGTTTCTTCCGATTTTCAATATTATTTGAATCAATGAACTTTGATGTATATTAGTCTAGTATTTATTTAAAATCAACAGACTCTTAGAAGGCTTCCGCTACGTCAATTAGTATCAGAATTTGCGCTCATTCCTTGAAAATCATGTCATCAAGGAGAAAACGTCAGACTGTACCTGTAAAGGAGGTTTATTACTATAACACAATAACTCAAATGGTTCAACATATCATAAACTATATGAAAAAACGTATGACACAAATGATTGAATAATTAACCCAGCGAATGAATGAGTTTTTAAGAGATCAAATATTTAATTTTCATGCCTCATAAACAATGTCAATTGTTAATTGGGATTTACCTGCAGTATTTGATAATTATCTTAATGAAGAAATATCATTATCTAATGCAATAATTCCATCATCAATAAATAATCATAATAATATCGGAGAATCATAACAGGCTACAATACAAATTCATAAGAGAGAAGAATATTATTAAGAAAATCCATTCACAAATATTTTTTCTACCTTTTTTTATTCTTTATTCCTTAAAAGAATTATAATTAGAAGTTATATTAAAAACTATTAGACTGATTTGATGAGAAATATAATGACTATTGAAAATTTTCATATTCTTTATGAGTATTTTCAAATGAGAAGAAAAAATATATCGAGTCAAATTCGAGAACGAATTTTTTCTACCCTAGAGAGAATGATGGAAACCAACAATAGTTGTATTTTTTTATTTTTGGTATTTTTTATTTTTCTTATTTAATTTTGATAGGAAACTTATTTTTAGATACTATTTAAGATGTTATATTAATATTTATTTATTTTTCTATTTAAGTTAGTTTTGATTTATTTTTCTTATTTATGTAAATTCAGTGACTTATTTCCTTTTCAGAATAAATTATCATATTAGACAATTAGGGTTTTCTGGAGACTATTACCTATATATAATCATGTAAGTCTTAGAGTTGAAATAATTTTTGAATTGAATTAAAATAATATTTCTACGTGAAAGTTATTTCTTTCAATTTTCAATATTTTTTTGAATCAACGAATTTTGATGTTTATTAATCTGATATTCATCTAAAATTAACAAACTCTTAAAAGGCTTCTAATACATCACATCTCTTTCATTTTTGAAAGTTAATTTTCGGTTTGTTGTGTATAACAATCTTCTGATTTTCAATTTGTTGACTATAATTATCTTCCTATTATGAAACACCAAGCTATTGATTGATCTTTTCATTTTTTTAATCTCTATTTATTTAATTCATCATTAGGTTATGTGGTCAGATATCCCCGAGCAAAGGTGAACAATTCACAGTTCACCTTGGTGACTTATTTTTTCATCCTTTATAATTTGCTCTTATGGATTTTAACTTGTATATTAGGAAAAATAATAAGATATTACTGAGTATTTTACTTTTTATGCATTTGTTGACCCTTAGGTGTGTAAAGCTAGTTGATTTCAATCTTGTTAGTCCTTTTGCTTTAAAGTTGCTTTGAACAACTTTTCCAAGATCATGAGGCAGAATGAGCTTTTCTCAATCAAGTTTCCTCACCTGTCTTACAAGTGTAGGAGGGTTGAGCAATCGCAGCTTGTTTTATGATCCACATGGAAAGCTTTATATCCGATGTCTTAGGAGGGTAAGCTCTATATCCCATGTCTTAGGAGGGTAAATACTCGCTGCTCTTTTTACAACTTGCATGGGAAACTCTGTGTCATATGTCTTAAGAGGGTTGTGCACTCGCAACTCTTCTTGCAACCTGCATGGAAGCTCTATATCCTATGTTTTAGGAGAGTTAAGCACTCATGACAACCTACATGGGAAGCTCTATATCCAATGTTTTAAGAGGGTTGAGCACTCGTGGCTCTTCTATTTTCTAGATGGGAAGCTTTATATCCCATGTCTCAGGAAGGTTGAGCACTTATGGCTCGTTAGGGTTTGAAAAGATAGTAGTGATTTTATTAGAATTGTTTACATCACCAAACCATTAATTTTAGGTTTTTGGCTTAATAGAGATATTTTTATGCATCCCATTCATTTAAATTAAAGACCATAATCCATGCAACACAAATAACATATTTGCATAAAAACTTAAACTTGTTGAAGAGGTTTATCTACTTTACCTATACCATTTGTAACTTTGTATAAGAACTAGTTGGCATTTTTAACATGTTTGATGGATTTTGAACTAAATTTGACAATTGGCATGTTATGCATTTGAAAATTCTCATCTTATATGGATCAATTGTCTTGTTGTATTTTTTGTATTCAAACCAACCTCCTTTAAAAAGCACAGTCTATTTGTTTTATGTCTTATTCGAATCAGTGATGTCCTATCTTTATTATAAATTATCTAAAAACAACTTCATAACTACTGATTAGCACATTTTCAAAAATTCAAAATGCATAAAAAATAAAGTCTATCTTATCCTTTAGGATGGTTATTCATCCTTTTGATATATATATTTTTTTTTATCTTATTACTTTTGATATGATTAGGCCTCTATAATTATATTATTTATTTAACTTCTTTCTTTTTTTTAGAATAAGTCTATATTTTGACTTCTAGATTTTTGGGGCTTTTCTATAAAAATTTTGTTAGTATTAGGGTTTGAGCCGGTGTATGATTGAATAATATATCTCTTCTATTTGAAAGATATTTTCTTTCAAATTTTGTTATTCTTATTTTAAATTAACGAATTTTAATATCTAATTATTTGATATTCATTTGCGAATACTGACTTTTAAAAAATTTTCGTTACGTTAATTGATATCAGAGCCTTTGGTTCATTTCTTTGAAAAATATGCCACTAAGGAAAGTGCACTAAACTTATTATAGTACATGAAAATCTTTTGACATTATGTGAGGAAATTTTAATTAAAGTAGATGACAGACTAATATTAAAATTTTAAAATTAAATTGTTCTTATCCTAATAAATCTAGTTCAATAATTAATATTGTTATCTTAAATTATATACCATTTATATTACTCTTCATTTAGAAAAAGTGAAGAAGTTATAAAGTTATCTTATAATTAGCAAAATTCTTGACGTCTTCTTTCTTTTTTTCTAAGATTTTTTTTTTAGCCATCACTGATCAATTGGTTCCTTTCTCTTTTTTCATAGTTTTTTCATTTAATAAATACAAATTTCTTTAAATCTGTTATTTTGTATTTTTATTGCATGAATTTATTATTATTTGTTTTATTTTCAGTTTTCCATTTAGGGATTTTTGTCTTTTAATAGGATTAATAATTCTTCTTTTATAAAATTTTTTTGTATTTTTTTATAGAAGCACTTTATTGTGAATTTTTCATCAGTGCGTGAATCGTTAAAACAATAATAGTGATAAGTTCTGTGGAAAATGCATATATTAAGAGAGGCAGCCATATATCCTAGAACATGATTTAGTCTTATCAACCGTAAAATGGAAATGGGGATACCTGATTTAAACAAAAAAATAATAATAATGATAAGTGAAATATCTTTTTCTCAAGGAGACGGTGTCAAATACTAAAATTAATATTTTTTCTATTATTTAAAAAATAATAATTTAATTTAATAATTTAATAAAAACTAAAATAAAGTTTAAAAACTAAAAATTTGTGGATTCAAAAATTTCTAAGAATATAAAGATAAAATAAGCTTAGAGTTTAGATTTCATCTTAATAACTCATAATTGATTATTTGTACTTTCTGATTAATGAATTAATTACTCTAAAATATATACATTTCTCTCTCAAGCAATTATACATGTATCTAGATCAATTTTATATCTATTCTCGTTATCACGATGTCAGTGCAAATCCATTAAGAGCATTAGCAGTTGCAGAATTTCATAAAATGTATTCTAATCTCTTAATAATACTATCATTTAGTTTATTAGTCTAATGAACTAATAATATACTTACTCTCTCGATCCATCATATATTATCTTAAATTATTATTTAATAGTGATCAACTATCAAACAACTATTATTTCTATATCAATAAATTATCCAGATTAATAATACATATAATAATCAATCAGTCATAATTCAAATCATAGAATAAATCAATTAACTACATCTAAATTCTAGAATAAAAAACTTAACCATATATATTTATAAATATAATTGCAAACTTTATTGAAATAATAATGGAGTTCAACATGCTAACAAAATAAAATTAAGAATAAATAAAATTTAGAAATAAATTATTCTCTATAGCAAAATTCAATTGCTAGTTGTTAGCTTCTCCAATTTGAAGTTTTCTCTTGCTTGTTCTTGATATTTTCCTCTCTAGTCTCTTTAGAAAATCTTTTACCCTTTTAAAATGAGCTTTTCTCTTTGTTAAATAGACAAAAAATCCTCTTTTCTACTAATAATCGGGTCCAAGATGCAATAACCGAGTCATTATAGAGCAATAACTGAATACCGATTGTTGTCCAAATACCAGGTTTTAAGCGGATTTTGCTCCAAAAACCTAGTCAAGTGTCCCTAATAACTAGATAGCGATTATTTTATGTGAATTTCTCTCCAACATTATTATTTTTGAATTAAAAGCTTTTGTTATCCTCAATCCTTTTTCAAACTTTAAAACTAACAAACTAAATCAAATCTTAAATAAAATTAAGATAAAATAAATAAAAATCTATTAAATCTATTTAAAATAATTCAAAATAAAACTTAAATTTAACACACATCACACTTTATTCTCTTGGTGGTAAATGCACATGCGATATTGGAAATAGATCTAAATTTGAATCCCCTCCTATATATATATATATAGAAAGATAAATTAAAAAATTTTATTCAAACGCAAAAATTACTAGGAAAAAATAAAAATAAAATTGAAATTTTGAAAAAATTAATTAAAAAAATAAAATTAATTACTTCCTCCATTGCATAATATATATCCTAATTGCAAAATGAATAATTATTAAGAAATTTTGTTGTCTATTTTAATCTTTCTAATTCATTTATTATTTTAATATCTCATCTTCTTAATTTTTCATATTTTATATTTCTGTTTTCAACACATTTTTTAATGAGAATATTATTATAGTATTAAGAATATAGTTTGAATTAGGAAATGAGACAATTAAATTGAGTGAAACGGATGAAGTATATAGAAATGATATATTCATTACAAATAGCTTATAAATTGGGAGCCAAGGATCCTACTTATTTCCTAATTTCCGCCCAATATAGGACAATTTCAATTGCGACAAGCTTTGCTTTATTATCTCTTCGATTCCATTCAGTGATAAATTTACAGTTCACACAAATTATTTTTGAAAATTAATTTTTCAATTAATGATTATATTGTATAAAAAGCGAGGGTATATAAATATTATTTTAATATATATAAATAATTGTTATCATAATATATATTATTTTTCAATTAGTTTTTATATGATATGAGAATAAAAAATATATAAATATCATTTTAATGTTTAACATTATATAAAAAAATTTATTTTTTTTAAAAGAGAAATTAAATGATGATCGAAAATTTCTCTGGTTTCCCTTTGTATATTTTCTTTGTTACACTTTGGATATATAAAATTTGATTCCAAGGTATCTGTATCAAATTAAATTATTAAGAAAAAACAAATTAAAGGGTTGGATGAGACTAGGTTGATGTCATACACCCTTTTTGTTGACATCATCTTGCGTTTGTTCAATAAGAGAGCTTTGTTGTTGATACTTGATATGGCTCAATCTAATTTAATATGGTTGATAATTGATATGGCTTAATATAATTTTGCTACCCGCAAGAGTCTTGTGTCTTATGGTGTGTAAACCGCATCAAAGACTAGGCGATAATATTTTAACGCGATATTTAATTGGTCAATTAAATATTTTTAATTATTGATCACTAATATGTATATCAAAAATTGAAAATTTTATATTATTTGATTAGTCAATAAAAAAATTTTAATTATGATAAATCTCTTTTTAATTGGTAAATCTCATAAGAAGCTTACATATTTAATAATTATTTTACTAAACATCCTTAAGCCATACTTTATTAAGGATAGAATCGAAGTTAGGTTTTATTTTCATAGATGTGGTATTTGCAAGAATCATTTCTTTTTTTTTTAAATTAGTTGAAAATTAATTATGTATAAAAATGTTAGATTTGAATAAAAAATATTACTATAAATTAATGTGATTTTTTGTCCCTGCGTGTGGGTGAAAATTTTCTACTTCTGAAGTGTCACCGCATTTCCTCCGACTTTATCAGCTAACTCCTTAGCTCGTTCAAATGTTCTATTGGAAACTACCACTCTAGCTCCCTTTTAAGCAGAGCACATAGGAAAGGGACTTGCCTGCACCACCAGCTTCCATAACCACAAACAATTTACCAGCTAAGGGTGAGTTACCCACTACAGTACCTGGACCATTTGATTCTCGTAGTCCATCCACCAATATAATTTAATATGGTTGTTGAAACTACCACTTCCCTATGAATTAAGCGCACTACTCTTATTAACCTGAACAATTTTCCATCACTAATTAATCATATTATTTATTTCATTCAATTTACTACCATATGTTGGCATGCTATATTTGTGGACTCTAACTGCCTGTAAGTAATTCTTTACTGGTTCAATATAAATAAATAGTATTGGCCTCCTATAAATTCTTTATAACACATTTGATTTATTTTGATCTCAACTAATAATAATAATAATAATAATAACAGTAAGTGTGATGAGAAAAATAGTTACACTAGCTAACATGATAAATTGGGTTCTTAAATATATTTAAAGCAACAAAATGAAATAATGGAACTTGAACTCCCTTTAGTGATTGGGACAATATATCCACTCTGAAATTGGGTAAAATTAAATTTGGGTTAGTTGTTCTTTCACCTTTCCTAATTAACCTTTTACTTCTATTTTCTACTTGATTACTCTACCATTAGTAGTTGAACTAGTAAATTAACAAGTTTCGAGGCTAGCATCCTTTTACCTCCTGTGTGGGTATTTCAAATTAAACGCAAAAGTTTCACAATGAAAGTTTTGAGTTTTGACAAGTTTATCAGCCAATGCCAAGAATAAATTATTTTTTACACTTTTGATTTATCATTTCTTGATCCTCACTTGCACACTAGGAAGTGAAAGTAAAAAATAAAAAATCCACAAGATTATAAAAATAAAATTATATTTTTGCAAAAAAAAAATTAACATTAAATTACTATATATATATATATATTGAAATTATTTGATACGGATATATAAATATTCAAGATTCAATAGAGTGTGAAAGTTCAAAGGCCTTTTTATCTATTTTATTTCATTAAATTCACATATTTTCCAACTTACCATCCATTCCTACCGACAATTTATTAATAATTAAAGAAACCCCTTATTTTATCTCCCCTACTCTCTCTCTCTCTCTCTCTCTCTCTCTCTGAAATCTAAAATCTTGATGAATATATAACAGTTGGGACAGAAAGCCCAAATTCAAAACAGACCTCTGATATTGTGGTAAGAAGAGATAAGGGAAGAAACAAAAGAAATGAGTGGGAAAGAAAATAAGATTAGTCCGTCTCCTCCCAGGTTGGATTTGAGGCTGAATTTGTCGCCTCCTAGGTCTAATAATAATAATCAGAAAGAAAATGAATCAGCATCGTCATCTGAAATATCATCGAAAAGTTCATGCGTGTCGTCGGAGGCAGATCAAGAAATGTTGAGTAGCCCAGAGGAAAGCAGTTCGTTGTTGCTGGTGGGATGTCCCCGTTGTCTCATGTACATTATGTTATCTGATGTTGATCCAAAATGCCCATACTGTAAGAGCACCATGTTGCTTGATGTTCTCAGCACTGATGATAATAACACAAAGACTTGAGGCCAATCCTTCATTTTTATATATTATCCTTAATTTTCTTCTTCTTCTTCTTCTTCATGAATAATATTCCATCTAAATTCTCCCATATTAGAATCCATCCATTTGGCCTTCTCTTCTTATTTTCTTTCTCTGTTATGATCTTTAATTTCTCTCTTTTTTGTTTTGTTTGAAGTTTGAGATTTGAGATTTGACAACAGTAGTTTGGTTGCATATAAGATAGAGGAATACTAGTTAATATAACCACCAATTTTATTTACTATATAAGCTTAGGGTTTAATTATGGCGTCTCGCATAAATGCTACCGTGAACTATAACTAATTTATAAGGTTTAGAGAGTCCAATATATAAATATGGGTAGAAACTGGTAGTAGGCTAATGCAGACTCAAACATAAGTCCCAATTACCCACCAATTTCAGTTGCTTGCTTCACCATCAGGCAAGAAGCTTCAATATTGCACTACTCCACCGTTTATTTTAACTTCTTCAATATTATACTACTATTTAACTTCTATCCTCACCATCTTTATATAAATTCAGACTTATAATTGTGAATTGTGATTTATAACAATTTAAATTTTTTTTACCGAATTTTCTACTGATATAGGTACTGTAAGCTCAATGTGCGGCATCGCGTTCTCTCATTATTTCCCATTTCATTTGAAAAAATAAATAAATAAAAAGAACTCCATAATTAATCACTTTTAATTGGTTGATCTAGCAGTTAACTTTTTTTTTTTTTTTTTACACAGCAAGAACGCAGATAAATAAGATTAGAACACGTCTATAACTTACATTACCTTGAGGCAATAAAAAAAAATAATTTATAGAATCCACCAGAATAAAATACTCCTGAAATTTTATTAATAATGAGATATTCATAAACTATTACATAATATATCTATTTATAAGTTATGAAATTCTAACTAAAAACTAATAAAACTATTAACTAGAAATTCTAACAATTCTAGAATTACTTAAAAAATAAGGAAAGTAAATCTAATTTAATTATGAAATTAGATAAGTCTAATAAATCTAATCTAAAAAAAAATAGTTAAATACAATTAAAATAATTAAAAAATAGATAATTATCATCGCATCATACTTCTCCAATTCAAAAAAAAACTCGACCTCAAGTTTATACTTGAAATTGAAATCTTTCATGCCAAATAAATAAATATTTTGAATACACCAATATCTTCATGTGACAACTTTCAAATGGAATTTTTATTTGAAAATTTAATTGATTTGGAGCAAAATTGAAATTATTAATCCAAGGATTAAATCAATCTTTTGAAACTCAATAAGATAATATGAAATGTGGGTTATGAGCTCACTTTGAAATTTGATGAATTAATTACCAAAATCTTTACTCTTTTTTTTTTTATATATTCTCTTCACTTGAATGTATCTCAAAAATCTCTTTCTTTTTTTTTTTTTTTTTTGCTTCTTTAATTGCTTCAATATCAATTTTTATTTTTTCTTCCTCAATAATTATTTCAACTTATGATTCTTGTATATTTTCTTCTTTGATTTCAGATTTTTAAATATTAAGAATTTCACAAGCTTTCATCTCACTTGGTACATAAATAGAAACTGAATTTTCTTATCTGTTATTAATATCTAAACTCACAAATTCAGTTTCATTATTGATAGACTGAAGTTTATCATAACCATCTTTACGAATTTTACTACAGTAGTAAGTTAAATTTTTTTTCACAAAAACTTATAAGACTAATATGAGAATAATTTTCCAACATCTCATAATATCTATTTAACTTTTTATTTAAATTATAAAGTATATAATAATCATCATAAAATTCGTCGACTAATATTTTTATCATTTTTGTCCATGAACAAATTTTACCATATATTTTCTGATAAATAACTCATCATTCCAAAGCACCATCTTTTGATTTCCAAGAAGTAAATCTAATTTTTTTCCTTCCCGTGAATATCATTATAAACAAAATATACTTATAAATCAAATAATCATTTTACAAAATCATTTTCATAAAAATTAAGAAATATATCTCCAATTAAGAACGTTTCTATAAATAGATTGATTGTGAATGCAAGATCTATCATATCCACAATCCCAAAAATAAGAATTATTTTATAAACTAAGAATATACTCAACATCATCTCAAGTATTTTTTTTTTTTCCATATTCCGAATATCAAAAGTTTAACAAAGAAGTTGTTTCGTACTTCGTAGATTGTTATCAAGAAAATAAGCCTTGTCCTACTATGATACCACCTAACAAAGCAAGGAAGTGAGTAAACATGGCTAGAACACGTTTACATCTTAAATTTTCTTGAGTCCACAAGGTAAATTAATTTTTAGAGTCCACCTGAAATAAAATACTACTGAAATTTTATTAATAATGAGATATCCCTAAACTATTACATAATAAGTATATTTATAAGGCATCAAATCCTATTTAAAAACTAATAAAATTATTAAATAGAAATTCTAACTATTCTAGAATTATTTCAAAAATAAGAAAAGTAATCTAATTAGGAAATTAGATAAATTTAATCTAAATAGGAAATTAGATAAATATAATTAAAACATTTATAAAAATAGATAATTATCACTGTATCAACACCACATTTCACAATAGTCTGGGCATGACACTGCTCCAAGCATTATATGGTTATGCTCCTCCCCATTTTTCCCTTGTGTTAGATCACCTTTCTCTTGTGGATAGTGTTTCTAAATTGATCCAAGAAAGGGAACATATATCACAACTTTTGAAGGATAACTCAGTGGCAGCCCAGAATCGCATGAAGCAAAATGCTGATAGACATAAGACTGATTGATTTTTTCAGGTAGGAGACTGGGTCTACATAAAGCTGCAACCTTACGGACATCATATTGTTGCTTTAAGGAAATCACTAAAACTCTTTGTTATGTTCTATAGCCCTTTTCAAGTGATTGAGAAGGTAGGGGTTGTTGTCTACAAACTACAACTACCTAAGGACTCCCTCATCGATCCAGTATTGCATGTCACTCTCTTAAAATCAAAACACTTTGAAAATGTTAGCTGGCAAAACTACAACTGACTGTGGATCTTCAAGTAATTAAAAAAATATTAACTGTTAAAATATTTTAAAAAAAATATAATATGATTTATAAAAAAAATATAAAACAAAAGATTAGGTATAAAATGTGATAAAGAAAAATACTTGCAAAGGAAGGGAAAATATACTCTATCATAAAAGAAATTTTAAGACTATAATTTTTTTTTTTATGTACTTAAAAAAATTTTATGGTTCTGCCATATTGCATAAAATGTCATATGAATTGTACCTGTTTGCTTATTGTCATGACCCAAAGATTTTAATATAGACCAGGATTTGTCTGGATAGATATATTAAATATATAGATGGACACAAATGTGTATATTAATGATCAATTTGCAGAGCACTTTTAAAGAAAAATAATAGGGTCAGTTATTTGCTGGTACTGATCATCAGTGCGTGTTCACTGGTGCTGCTACTGCTAGGAACATGGTGGTTGTAATTTAATCTGATTACGAGGTTGCTAAAGGTGGGACCCCATACTTTCTTATATTAATTACTGTGGTCCTTGTTACCGTGTTTGCTATAATTCGTTGAAGTAAATTTTTACTTGATTTGGAAATAGTAAAAATAATAGGTAATAGTAAAAGTAAAAGTAAAATTTGTCAATCAATACAACGTGGAATACTCTCATTGTACTGTGGATAGTAAAGAAGTATAGAAGATAATATAAATATAACGAATTATAATAATAAATATAATATTAATTGAAGAATGAATATATTCAATTAATACGAATATATTTAATTAATTATTGAAATATATAGAGAATGATAGAAAATAGTATTCAAAAATTTTTGAGTCTCAACCAGCCCACTTTTGAGATATTGTCCCGAATAATGTCAGTATTAATTATACTGTTGAGGAAATAGCAGTCTGACAAATTTTAGAATTTTTGACCCAAATCTGGGAGGATTAAATAAGTTAATTTTATGTGAAATTATGGTGAAAAGAAAGAGTTGAAAAATATTTTGGAATACTGAAAATAAGAGTCATGGCAAAATCATAATTTATGGCAATTTTAAGGGTAATTTTTAAAATTCACTATCTGAGATCCAGAAATGACCCAAAATTATTTTTAATATATAGAACAACTTAAAATAAGGTGTTTCACTCCCCACACTTAAGGTTGAATTTAAATAGAATAGATATAATAAATTACAGAAAGTTTTGGGGTCAAAATACAAATAAGAAAAATTTTGGGCCAAAGTGCAATTAAACAAAGTTGTGGGACCCACCCTTTCTAGAAATAAGCCAAGGTGGCCGGTCATAATAGTGAGGATGTGATTTTTTTGATAGAAAATAATTAATTGTTTTATCAATTAATTGAATAGGTGACAAATCACCAACAATCTAGAAAATTCTATTATTTTATCTTCATTTTATTTTAGTTTGGCTTTATACATATAAGAAGAGAATGGAAATAGGAAATGGAAAAGGTGGTGGCGAACCATAAGAAAGAAAATATCATAGAAATAAGTCTTACAACCTTTCCAAAGAATCAACCAAAAATAGATAGCAATTGAAGAAGGAAGAAGCTTTATGAAGAAAATATGATAGAAAAATTGTGTTCAAACTTTTGGTGGAGCAAAAGGAAGTGGGATGTATTTTAATTTGAGCTATTATTCTTAAACTCATTCTTTTAATTGAATTTGTGTAAGTTATGGTTTAATGAAGTAGTAAATTAATTGATTTAAGTTAAAAATGCAAAAAATGAGCTAGGATTAATATAGTTTCTAAAATCTGATTTGAGACAGTAATTTATAGCTAATATTTCAAAATTTTAATGACTGAATTTGAAAATGGTTAAAACATAAAAGTTGTGGATAAATATGTTAATTAGATGTCTGTAAAAGTAATTTGGAAAATTCGAAGTGAGAAAAGAGTTACTAGGTAAAAACTGTGACTGACCTGGAATTAGATTTTCTAAAAAATGCAACTATATTTTTATTATATAGACTGATAGAGATAGAATTAGAAGAAGTATTCAACATGAAAAGTGTTCATGTATGTCTTATCTATAATCCTGTAAAAAGGTTTTCAATTGGATTTATGGTTTATGATATATTAGGTCATAAGTATAGACTGCCCAGAATGACTGTTTAACATAACATAAGTTACATAATTTTATTAATATAAGGACATTAAAGTTTGAATTAGAGAAAGTTTTAAACATAAAAGATATTTATTTATGTGTTATCTAAATGACTGCAAAACAGTTTTGTAATTAGATGAGCACGGCATTAATTATAGGCATGGAAACATAATCTATTTGGATAAGGATTTCAGGGTCATAGTTTGACTTTGGAAATTCACTAATAATTGTTCAGTAATTCAAAAATTCTAAAATTTGGATATGTTATAATTTTATGTGTCTATTTTCAATATGAAAAGTAATTACAGTAATTGGTTAAGTATTGATTGAGTTATTAGCAAAAGAATAGTATCTGTCAGAATAAGATTTGTAGGAAGAATGAAGGCAGCAGGGCTGGTTATAAGTTTAAATTTAAATTAACACCATAAATTGTGTAGTAATGGAAATAAGGTGAATTTTGGATATGTTAAAGATTATATATCTAGTTTAAGTAAGAATAATAATTGAAGTATTTGGATAAGTATAGAAAGAGATATGGATTAAGGAACACAGGCTACCAGTATGGAAAGTTACACAAAAAAACCTTAGTAATTTGGAAGTCTTGAAAATATCTTTAATATAAATATAAGTAATGTAATTTTATGTTATATAGTATTTAAATGAAAATTATTTGGTTATGTAGAGTCGAGAATGAATAAGAGACGTGATGGGTACCATAAAAGGTACGGCAAAGAATTAAGGATAAAGGAAAAGGGAAATGTACAAGTCATAAGCTAAGGTGAGTAATGTATACATCATTATACATATCCATGTTTTGATTTGTTGACCCAATGAACATGATTCTTTCTTGGTTAAGTGCCACATTGCTATTGTTAATCATCCTTTGATCATTCTTATAATTGAAATCACCAAATCCATTGATTGTTATTGATATTGAAATGCCTATTGTACTTGATTGACTATGTATCCAAATTGCTCCTAAAAGTATGCAAACCAAATGTTTAGCCACATTTCATGATATTTATTGTAATTGCTACCTTTGTATCAAGAAAAGAAACCAATACATAATTAATAAAATGTATTGACACTGATTGACAAGTAAACTCATGTGTATCGATCGAAAACCATTGTACTATAATGTTCCTAATGAATACTTGATATTATTATTGATTTTCATTGACCTATTTTACATGTGGATTTGATAGAGCTGCCTCTCAGACCGGGTAGTTGGTACATACCGTCAGTAATGTGCACATTGATTTTACATGATACCCTAGTTGAGAAGGGTTAACTATTCTAGCCATAGGGCCTAATCAGCCTTCTGTACATGATATGAGATTTACATGAGATTGATATAAGATTATATGTATTCATGGCCATTTATCTGTCTTATCTACATGATACAAGTATTGTTTATCTGTTCAATTATTCCAAACTTATATCTTATTGCTTACCATTGATGGTCATTCTATCATCGATTTGATTGTTACCTGTTCCAAACTTCCAAAGACATTTGGTGTGCAAATTAATTAACCTCGATATGTAAAAATGGATATATTGATATCCATTCATTGTAATTATTGATACTTGACTACCATTGTTATCATTTGTTATCATATGTTTATATCTCATATTTAATGATGTATACATGCTTACTGAGTATTTTATACTCACTAAATAGTGGCTTATAATTTTTACAGGGATGAGATAAGAGGAAACTGATTCCAAGTCAATTTCTTTTCCGACTTGGAATGTCAAGTACATCGAGGTAGAATATTATTCTCTAAATATTATAAGTGCCAACTCATAGAGCTCTATGGTACTATGTATAATTAGATGATTGAGTACTATAATGATGTATGAATATTGAAATAATTGACAATTTAGTGGCATTAAAAATTATAATGTGTAATGCTTAATGATTGATAATGACAATGATAGTGAAGTGATAAAGACAGTGATACTGAAAATGCTAAAATGAAATTCACATGTTTTAAAAGAGATTTAGAAGTGCTATATATGTCTATGAAACTGTGAAGTTGATGATATAAGGAAAGCAAATTATTGGGAGTGCAAAAATAATTTTAGTACAAGCTGTGAAATTTTTGAAAGATTCCGTTTTGGGTCGAAAATAAGATTAAAATTACAAAAGAAACTCTTGCAAAATTTCTGTAAAAATTTATAAGTAATAAATGAGATTTAAGCATTGATGAATGAGTTAATATTGATTGAATAATTGATAAATGGATTTGTAACACCTCAGCTTAGCCTGAACCAAATCTATATAGAGATCTTCGGGGGAAGATTTTTAATTTCTTTATATTGTTATGTTAATATATATTTATGCATGAAATTGGTATTTACGCATGTTATTTGAATTAGTTCTACGCATAGAAATGGTTTAGAGGCAGTTAGGACTTAATCGGCCAATTTTGAGTTTTTGGTGAACTAGGGGCAAAATGGTCATTTTACGCCCCATCGGAATTTTATGAATTTAATATCATATTTAACGAGAGAAAATAATTTAAAGACTTGAAAATG
>CANXYC010292786.1:0-15611 GCA_948193065.1 Aleurites moluccanus | reverse complement strand
TGATTATTTGTCTCCAAGTACTTTCCTATCCCCTAAGTAACTTTAATTGTATCTCCACTAAATTATCCCAACTCTTGTTGTGAATAAATTGATTCACAAGTTATATATGGTGATCAACCATACACAACAAAATTAAGAACTTAATTGAGATTAAATCTTTCAATGCATATAGAAAAGATAGTAGATAAAATTAAAACTTCATTGCAATTCAAATAACTAAACTCAAAGCAAATACATAGTGTTAATAACAAGATAATAGCAAGAAGACAAGTTAAACATCAAGAAAACTAAGTCAAAAGATAAGAGAGAGGAAACTTGTGGATGTATTCTTCAATGCTCTCCAGAAAATTACTTTGTAGAGGATAGCCTCCTTGAATGCTTTTCTTGAACTTCTTTAAAATCTTCAATCTTAGAACTAAACTTAATACTTGAAATAACACTAAATGTTTGTAAATAAAAACTATTTTAAACTATTTAAAAACTATCAGATCTCTCCCCTCAAAACATAAGTAAATACATGATTTTATAGGACCCTAAGTGCCCCAATTCGTGCCTCTTCCAAAAGGGGATGAAAGTGAAAAGGCATGGTAAAAGGGTGTTGTAACTACTCGGCACAGACTGGATGACTCGGCACGAAGAGTTTCTGTCACGAGTCGGCACACTTTGGCACGAGTCGGCACGCCTTGTCTCTGTCACGACTCAGAGTCTGAAATTTTTCGATCTTCGCTTGAATCATTCCTTGCTTTCTTCATTTTACCCAAATTATCTCAAAACACTTACAAAACTCAAGAAAACATCAATCATACCAATTTTCAACATTACTTAATAAAAAGACACATGCAATCATACAAAACACACATAAATAAATACCTAAACACCTATGTTATTTTACATTATATCAGTAATCTATAGACATAATTAAATTCAGTTTGATTTAATTTTTAATTTTTATAATTTTTTGCTTATCTCTATCAAATATCGAGCTGCTCGTGAACAAAGCCTTAGGAATGAAGATGAATAAAAAGAAAAACTAAGGAATATGGAAATGACGTATTTGTTTGTTTTTCTAAATGAAAAAACGAGATATGTATATAGTGAGTGTTTGGAACCTCAATCCTATTACTTAAAATTAATGATTGAGTTGGTGAGAAATAAGTGATTATGGATAATAAAATATTATTAAATCGAAAAACACTTTTATCAAAATAACTTTTTGGAATAAATTGGATTTTGATATTTATAAAAAAAAATTCAATTTAACCCCAAAATTCATTATTTGTATTTATTGCCAAATACTCAAATAAATAATTTTGAGTTAAAAACTCAATCATTCATTTCAATTAATTGGTTTTGGATCCTCAATTGAGAATCCGAACACTAACTTTAACTTAAATCACTTATTTAAATATTTGATAATAAAAATAAATAATGAGTTTTAGGATTCAATTAAAATTTTATAAATATCAAAACTCAGTTTATTTTAAAAAATAATTTTAATAAAAGTACTTTTTAATTGAATAATTTTTTTATTGCCTACAATCACTTATTTCTTATGTATCACTAAAATTGGTAAAATAAATTTGTCCGACTAAAATCATTGAAAATCGTTGAAATTTATAGCTGCATGCATAATTTTATCCTACCAATTAATAGCCCCAAATCCCTCTCTTATCTTCTCCGTTTTTTTATTTTTTATTTTTTTAAAATAGTTTGTGATATTAATGAAAAGAGAAAAAGAAAAAAAAAGAAAAAGAAAAAGAAAAAGAAAGAAAGAAAGAAATGAATTGAAACAGATAAGAGTAGACGCTCGCATGATATCGGGTATTTGTATGTAGTTTTCTTTTATTTATTTATATTTATTTATTTATTTTTTGCTTTTGACGATTTGACGAAATTAATCCCCAAACAGAACCCAGAAACGAACCCTTAAAAAAAATAATTCAACACTCTCGTCGACTCTCTCTCATCGTTATTATTTCGATTCTATTTCGATTACAAATATCTGCTTTCATTAGTTTCTTGTTCTCATCTATTATTCTCTCCTTCATCGTTAATCGTCAATCTTCATAAACCGTTAAAAGCAAACGTGTCAATTAGCACGTGTGATTGAGACGGACGTCGACGATCATCATCGACTTGCAAAACCTACCGATTTCTTTCTCCATTCGAGACTAACGATCGCCGTTATTGTTTCTCAATTTCACCTTTCAGGTACGTTAGGGTTTTCTCCCCTCATTGATTTGGTTTATTTTAGTAAGCTAGGGTTTCTTACTATAATTAGTTTTATCATTAAAATTGACTGTTATGAAGATTCAATTGCATCTTATTCTACCCTAAAAAGAGATCCATTTGTTCAATTGCTTTTAGAAATCAATTTAAGTTTGTGATTTTACATTATTGTCGATTTCATTATCATTTTCTTCATTTCACCTATTGCAATTCCTCCAATATCTTCATCCCTTTATTCTACTCTAGTTCAATTGCTTCTTCTTCTTTAATTAAGTGGCAACATTAGCTTTTAAAGCTATTGGCTAATGTCAGTTTCGATGTTACTCCCACTTTAATCATAAAGGGACTATGTTACACTCCTCCTCCTCCTCTCTGTCTTTCTAGATGATTCCTTTAATTGTTTCACTCTTTTCTAATTATTTTTCTTTTCTTCCTTTTAATTTTACTTTAGAAACTTTGTTACCCTACATTGGAAATAACTATATTACTTCAAATGAGATTGATTATATTTTACCATTGTTTGCATTGCGTATTACATGCATTTACACTTGTAAGTTGGACTTGATTTGAAGGTGGAGATTTGGTGCTTTCAGTTGCAGCTAGAGCAGCATGAGTGGGTATAGGTGAGGTGTAAAGGAGATGAATGTGCAGGCACATGTGTCTGGGCAGATCTCGGGGAAGGTTCCTAGTCAGTTGCCCCAGCAAAATGGGAACCCGCTCCCTCCTGCGCAGCTGCAGAATTTAGCTGCTGTTGGCAGTGGAGCTGCGGTGCCTTCTAATATGTTCACCATGGACCCTGAGCTTCATGGAGCTCGCAATTATATGCGAGAGAAAATGTAAGATATTGATCCTGTTTCATCTACTAATAGATACTATTGAGCTCTATTCAACCTCTCTCTCCCCTTTGTTCTTATATTTTTATTTTTTTTTTATTTTTTGAATCTGCAACAATAATAACAGACTATATAGATGGTTTCAGCTACGATATTTTTGTTCCTTATTGTTTTATAACAATTCTATTCTTTACACTCAACTGATGGTGTCATAGGAACAAATATAAACATGTTAAAGCCAATGCTGTATGCCTTTTTATCTGAAAGTATATTGACATTCAGATTTTACCTTGAATTTGAAGTTTGAGACCATAATCTTGTCCTATATTCTATTAACTCCTTCATTGTTTGCTTTCGTTACATAATATTTAGTTACATGTTGCTGTTTGTATTTGTATTGGATAATTTTTGTTCATGTTATAAAATTGTTGGCATTTAGCCCGTGATCAATACAGATTACTGCAACCTGATCAATATCTATTTATGCCCGATTTCTGTCTTATGTCCTTTCTAGATGTGCAATTATATTGCAGCGGCAGGCTCAGCCAGCTAGTGACCAACAGAAACAGAAATTTAAGGACATTGCAAAACGTTTGGAAGAGGGTCTATTTAAAGCTGCCCAATCAAAGGTTTTTGCCCTCTTATTTTAATCCATATTTACATTTGTTTTGACGGTTATCTCATTATTTGAAAAGTATATCATAGTGTAGAATATTTAAATTTGTTGAATTTCTTAGTTTTTTATTTTCTTAGTGAGCTTAAGTGCAGGTGGATTTTTTGTTCTCATTCCTTGATTGTTTTTTTAGGTTTTTTTTAATGGCTACACAGGAATTAAATTTTCTTGCAGGAGGATTATATGAACGGAAATACCTTAGAGAGTCGTCTTAGTAGTCTGATCAAGCGCACACCTGCTAATAACCACAGCCAACGACTTGTGCAACTTGTTAATCCATCCTCTTCCATCGGTACTATGATACCAACACCTGGAATGTCACATGGAGGGAATTCCAGCTTGATTGCATCTTCTGTAGATACCATGATGATTGCTTCCAGTGGATGTGATAGTATAGCAGATACAACCGTGAACACAGGAAGCCTGTTGCCAAATGGTGGTTCCTTCAGTAGATCTGATGGTAAATTTAAGCCTGATAATGCTAATCAATCTATATTTCTTTACTCTTAGACATCAATGTCACAAAACTATCCTTTCAGGATCTCTGTCTAACGGATATCAGCCGTCAGCGGCCAATTTTTCCATTAGCTCTGGTGGGAATATGTCATCCATGGCCATGCAAAGAATGACAAGCCAGATGATTCCAACTCCTGGTTTTAATAATAGCAATAATAACAATAACAGTAACAATACTAGTAATAATCAGTTTTATGTGAATATGGAGTCTTCTAATAGTGTAGGTGGTTATTCAGCTGTTGAATCTACAATGGTATCACAGACACAGCAACAAAAGCAGTATGTCAGTGGTCAAAACAGTCGCATTCTTCAAAATCTTGGCATCCAAATAGGTAGCAATATCAGATCTGGCATGCAGCAGAAATCTTATGGGTTCTCAAATGGAGCTCTAAATGGTGGAATGGGGATGACTGGGAACAATTTACAGATCATGAATGAACCTTGTGCCTCTGATGGATATATGAATACCGCACAGTATTCTAGTTCACCAAAACCACTGCAGCAGCAATTTGATCAACCGCAGCGACAAATAATGCATGGTACCATCTCTTTCTCTCTGTATTTTCTCTCTCCCACACACTTTTCCCCTTCCCCCTCGTCTTCTTTCCCTTGGTTTATGAGATCCGTTTTTCGTACTTAGACGATGTTACATTATTCTGCGCTGTGGAACATCCAAACATTTTGTTTCTCAGGTGATGGATATGGAATAACTAATCCTGATTCTTTTGGATCTGGAAACTTTTATGGTGCTGTAACATCTGTTGGAGCAGTGATGAATTCTCAGAATAGGACTTCTGTAGGCATGCAGCCTATGCCCAAAACTAATTCTTCTCTGGTAAATAATCAGTTGAATTTACATGGTATCCAACAAGCTGCACGTATAAAACCCCAAGCTGTTGATCAATCTGAAAAGACGAGTTTCCAGTCTGCATTGCCTTCTAGAGAGAGTGTTGTAACATCTCACCAACAGCAGCAATTTCAGCAAAATCATCATCAGTTTCTGCAGCAGCAATTTGTTATACAAAAGCAGCAAAACCAGCAGCATCAACATTTGTTGCATGATGCTTTCGAACAGTCTCAACTGACATCTGATCCCACTAACCAGGTGAAGCGTGAGCCTGGAGTTGACCATCATAATGAAGTTCTGCCCTCACAAACCTCTCAACAGTTCCAAATTTCTGAGTTGCAAAACCAATTCCAACATAATTTTGCTGATGATCGTTCCAGGGGTCCTCAAAATCTCCCTCTGCCACCTGGACAGCATGACATGTGTTCATCACTTACTCAAAAGTCACAGCAAATGCAACAGGTGTTACATCCACATCAATTGGTTTCAGAGTCTCAAAATGATTTTAACTGCCTTCCTGTTGGAACAACGTCAGATACAGTATTGCAGAGTCAATGGAATTCTCATTTGCAAGAGAGATCTGGCATGTCTAGGAGCATGTCACATGAGCAGCATGTCCAAGAGGATTTCCGTCAGAGAATATCTGGTCAAGATGAAGCTCAACAGAATAATTTAGCTTCAGAAGGATCTATCATGGGTCAAAATGTTCTTCCTAGAAGCACATCAGATACCCAAAATTCAAATGGTATAATGTGTAGATCTGGCAATGCCAACCATGACCGACAGTTCAGAAACCAACAGAGGTGGCTCTTGTTCTTGCGGCATGCTCGCCGATGTTCAGCCCCCGAAGGGAAATGTTCGGATGTTAATTGCATTACTGTGCAAAGATTGTGGAGACATATGGATGGGTGCAACTCATCTCCTTGCCCATATCCTCGATGCCATCATAGCAGGATATTGATTCAACATAACAAGCACTGCAAGGATACAGGTTGCCCTGTTTGTATTCCTGTCAAAAATTATATAGAGGCACAAATGAGGGCACGTACTCGTCCAGGTTCAGATTCTGGTTTTTCAAGCAAATCCAATAATACCATTGATAATGCAGCTAAATCTATTTTGAAAAACCCATCAGTTCTTGAAACTTCGGAAGAACTTCATCCGTCCTTAAAGCGCATGAAGATAGCGCAGTCCCCCCAGTCTTTTAAACCTGAGAGTGAAAGTTCTGCTGTATCTGCTTCTGTAACCAATGATTCCCATGTATCTCAAGATGTCCAGTTCCAAGATTACAAACAAGGTGACACTTTGATGCCAGTTAAGTCTGAGTACATTGAAATAAAGCTGGAAATCCCTGGAAGTTCTGGACAAGGAAGTCCGAGTAATAATGAGAAGAAAAAGGATATCATGGATGATACAAACAACCAAAGGCTTGATGGTGAATCTCTTGTGCAGGATGAGTTAAGTGGTTTAGCTAAGCAAGAGAGCATAAAAATTGAGAAAGAAACTGATCTAATCAAGCTAGAACCTTCTACACAGCCTGCTGATAATGCAGCTGGAACCAAGTCTGGAAAGCCAAAAATAAAGGGGGTATCCTTGACTGAACTTTTCACACCTGAACAAGTTAGAGAGCATATTATAGGTCTCAGGCAATGGATTGGCCAGGTAATGTTACACTTTTCTCTATCTTGAGCTTCTTTTGAATTGTCCTTTCTTTTTTCTTTTTGTTGGTTTTGGTATTTAGTGGTTTATAGATTATGTACACTGGTGCATGGATAATGCAGTGTATTTTTGCACTCCGTAGCATCATTATTGAGTCATCATCATCCAAGATATAGTACTTGTGTTTGGGGTTAAAATGAATCGGAATTGGTTGCATCCATGGGTAGAGAACAGGGAAAAATGTTTGCTTTCTCTAAGTTAGAAGCTATACTTATAACACTATCTGTGGTTTTGTGTTTTGCATTCATATGGACATTTTTTTTTTGTTTTTAAATTATCATCTTAATAACTCATGTTCAATCTTAGTAGTATGCCAGGGATGCTGCCTTGTTTTATAGATTCTGTTCTGTGTCACTGGATATTGTACCATCTGTGATTTTGTGGTTCTACATGTTTTATGTGTTTGTCTTTGTTTGTATGAATCTAAGGTCGATATGTTAAGCGCGCGCAAAATGACAATAAATATTTAGAGTCAATATGTGAGGCTTTTGGCGTTTTCTGGTAAACTACATTAAATCATTTTTATGTTTTTATGTATCTTTCAAGTGTACCATCGGACTGTCATAAAGGAATTGTGAAAATCATATTTAATTGAACAATTATATAATATATTTTGTAAGAATATTTAACTGACTAGCATTTGTTGTCTTTTTTGTTCTTTTCTTAATGGGTTGTTGTTTGCATTTGCATATTTTGCCCAGCTCAATAAACATTTGCCTATGACATAAAGTGGCTTTGTCAATGATAGTTTATTTTCCTTTGCTTTGTACAGAGTAAGGCAAAGGCGGAGAAGAACCAGGCAATGGAGCATTCACTGAGTGAGAACTCTTGTCAGTTGTGTGCAGTTGAAAAGCTTACTTTTGAGCCACCACCAATATATTGCACTCCTTGTGGTGCTCGCATTAAGCGAAATGCAATGTATTATACCATGGGAGCTGGTGATACACGACACTACTTCTGTATTCCATGCTATAATGAGGCTCGTGGAGACAATATTGTTGCTGATGGGACTACTATCTTAAAAGCAAGGCTTGAGAAGAAGAAAAATGACGAGGAGACTGAAGAATGGGTGTGTCTGTGTTGCCTTCTTATCATTATGTTGCATGGTAATCTTGGATAATTAGGTTTACATTGTTGTCTTTTGATATTTGTGCAGTGGGTTCAATGTGACAAGTGTGAAGCTTGGCAACATCAAATTTGTGCTTTATTTAATGGTCGAAGAAATGATGGTGGGCAAGCTGAATATACTTGCCCTAATTGCTATATAGCAGAGATTGAAAGAGGAGACCGTAAGCCCTTGCCACAGAGTGCAGTTCTTGGGGCCAAAGATCTACCAAGAACAATACTTAGTGACCACATAGAGCAACGATTATTCAAGAGGCTGAAGCAGGAAAGACAGGAGAGGGCCAGGATTCAAGGAAAAAGTCATGATGAGGTGATCTAGATATAATGCAACAGCATTTGATGCCATATCTAGTGGACATATGAATACTCACAATTTACCTTGATGCTACTTGCAAGTTTACTTATGTTCAGCAAAATTTCTTTCCAGACATTTACACCCGATTGTCTCACCAGTAGCATATTTTTTGTGTTACATACAACAGGGAGAATTCTAATTATATAATTAAAACTAAGATTTGGTCCAACGCATGTTTATTCCCCCTTTTCTAAAAATGAGCTACTTTGGCTCCTGAACTTTATGAAAACCAACGTTTTGATCCTTTATTGGCTAAAAATCAGAAGAAATGTTGTTTTGGTATTAACATGTCCTTTTGTACCATAAAATAACCAAGTTTTGATTTTTGTAAAACTCAGGAGGAACGAAAGTGTGAATTAGGCGAAATGTCAATTATTTTTTATGTAATTTCTGTATTATTTTCTTCCATCTTGGGAACTATTTTAAGTGCTTGACATTTAAACCATCAATATGTTATATTTCTACAGTCTAAATTCTGTAAAAATGTACATCTTAAGGTTCCTGGAGCAGAAGCACTTGTAATTCGAGTTGTTTCATCAGTTGACAAAAAGTTGGATGTGAAGCAGCGCTTTCTTGAAATTTTTCGAGAAGAGAATTACCCAACTGAATTCCCTTATAAGTCCAAGGTATGCATGATATATACTGAATTCATTGCTTTTTTTTTTTACTGTAAGTATCATGTTGTTCCCCTTTGGGTTTTTGCATTAGTAATAGTTATTTTGACAAGATCATTGACTGATTTTTTTTCCCAGGTAATTTTGTTGTTTCAGAAGATTGAAGGGGTGGAGGTATGCCTATTTGGCATGTATGTCCAAGAATTTGGATCAGAATGTCAATTTCCAAATCAGCGCCGTGTCTATCTGTCGTATCTGGATTCTGTGAAGTATTTCAGACCTGAGATTAAAGCAGTAACAGGGGAGGCTCTCCGTACATTTGTTTACCATGAAATTTTGGTTAGTTCAAAGTATTTTTTTCATCCTATTATGGATTGCGTATGTCAGCATTTAGCTTGGAACTTTCAGTCACTATTGTCCGTTATTCCTTTTTCTGTCTGCCAGATTGGATACCTTGAATACTGCAAGAAGAGAGGTTTTACTAGCTGCTATATATGGGCTTGTCCTCCATTAAAGGGTGAAGATTACATATTATATTGTCATCCAGAAATCCAGAAAACACCAAAATCTGACAAACTCCGGGAATGGTGAGGCTAACTTCTTTTAAGGAGGTACCGTGCATTATTTTTCTGATGAAAATATGTTTCTTTTCTTATCTGACTCTTCTGTGGGGATTGCTTGGTTGTCTTTTTTGTTTCAGGTATTTGTCGATGCTAAGAAAAGCTGCCAAGGAAAATATTGTGGTTGATCTAACTAATTTATATGATCATTTCTTTGTATCTACTGGTGAATGTAAGGCAAAGGTAACTGCAGCAAGGTTGCCATACTTTGATGGTGACTATTGGCCCGGTGCTGCAGAGGATTTAATTTATCAGCTTAACCAGGAAGAAGATGGCAGAAAACAAAACAAGAAGGGAACTACCAAAAAGACCATAACAAAAAGGGCTCTAAAAGCGTCTGGTCAGTCAGATCTTTCTGGTAACGCGTCGAAGGATCTGCTACTAATGCATAAAGTAATTTTACCTCTTTTATATTACATGTACTATATATATATATATATACACACACATGTTATTAGTGGATAAGTAACTGCAATTTTTGCTCAGTTTGGAGCTCTATTACACAATCAGTTTAAAATATTTTGCATGATTACCATTATTTTTTCTTACAAGCTAACTTTGTCTTCAGCTTGGCGAAACAATTTCCCCGATGAAGGAAGATTTTATCATGGTTCATTTACAGCATTGCTGCACGCATTGTTGTATTTTAATGGTATCTGAAAACCGTTGGGTTTGCAACCAGTGCAAAAATTTTGAGATTTGTGATAAGTAAGACTTCTTCCATTTTTACTTTCACTGTCTTTTGTTAAAGATGTTATTTATGCTACTGGGTGAGGTATTACTGCAGTTGGATTATTTTTGTCCTTTTTACTATTTCTTAAGAAAATTTTTATTTGTGCTACCAGGAATGTTTGTAGGAGATGTTTAGAACTGAACCATTTTTTTTTTATATATCTAGCTTCCACCCTTCTTGTTCATTATACTTGCATGTAGTCACGTGTCCTTATTGGCACCATCTAAGATCCTCACACAACCAGTCTTGTGTTAAACAAACTCTACCAGATTTCTTCTTAATTGGTGTTGCTTTAACCTTTTTGATGTGGTTGTATTTCATCTTTAATAAATACTTTGTATTGTCATACGTCCTTTTTCCCTCATTTAGATATATTTATTCCATGTATATGTTATATCGTTGTTGTCCAACCTTCTGTGCCATGAAACAGTGAAGTATATTCTTTTTGGCCTCATAATCTGCATTCTTTTAACTTCTTAAGGATGGTACTATGTATGTTTAATGTATGCTAAAATCTTTTAGATTGTTGAATCTTCAATTGATCTTTGTGATAACATATTTCCATTTTGATTTTTTGCCCTTCGAGATTTTTTCTTTATGAGCACTAGTTCCTTGGTTTGAAAATGGTCACTTGCCTTGTCTTCTCTGATGCTGAATTTTTCTTTTCAGTAATTAAATTTCGTGATCTTGTCCTTGTTTTTAACCTTTACTTTTTCCTTTTCCAATTTTTTTTTTCTCTTCCCGTTCTGTTAGTTTAGTAATTGAGGCTCTTATTTAAAATGAGATGTACAATTTAATCTATTTTTCCATAGCTGCCTCTAATAGTTCTTACGTGTCTGCTTCCATTTCTGAAGGTGTTATGAGGCCGAACAGAAACGTGATGAGAGGGAGCGACATCCTGTCAATCAGAGGGAGAAACATGTACTCTATCCAGTAAGTTGCTCACTCTTGGATAATTTTGCGGGATCCTAGATTATTTTTTGAAGTGATGCATTAAAAACCATGTGTTTGTTTTATTCCGTTCCTTACCTTAATAACTGAACCATTGGTAATATTGGCAGGTTGAAATTACCGATGTTCCAGCTGATACAAGGGATAAAGATGAAATTCTTGAGAGTGAATTTTTTGACACAAGACAAGCATTTCTGAGTCTTTGTCAAGGAAATCATTATCAGTATGATACTTTACGCCGGGCTAAGCACTCCTCAATGATGGTACTTTACCATCTCCATAACCCAACTGCTCCAGCTTTTGTGACAACATGCAATATATGTCATCTTGACATTGAAACGGGTCAAGGTTGGCGCTGTGAAGTTTGTCCTGATTATGATGTATGCAATGCTTGTTATAAAAAAGATGGGGGTATTGATCATCCTCATAAGTTGACAAATCATCCATCCATGGCTGATCGTGATGCCCAGAATAAAGAAGCTAGGCAGCTAAGGGTTCTCCAGGTAAATTTTTACTCCTTTTCAATATATTTACTGCATTGAGGGGAAAAGAAAAATCTACATATTTTTGGGGTGGGAGGGTTGTTAATGATTTCTATTTCAGTTTTCTCATTTACTTTCTATGCTTGCCTTACCCCTGATACACTTATCACAATTAATTGAATGTATGTAGAATAAAAAATAGGATGGAAAAAAATTCCGTTGACGAATGAGATTGAGAATTTGATTTAAATTCTTCATTCTGAATGTGAATAGTTTTTACAATATTTCTTGTCCGTTTTTATCGTGCCAGCACATTGAGGTGGAACTGGTAAAGCAGTGTATAATAATGTGTCATTATTTCCTCAAAATTACCTATTTATGTAGGGCATAATCCAATTGCATATTTGAAATTGCAGCTAAGGAAAATGCTTGATCTTCTAGTGCATGCATCACAATGTCGTTCTGCACATTGCCAATATCCAAATTGTCGCAAGGTGAAGGGGCTTTTCCGGCACGGTATATCGTGCAAGACACGTGCTTCTGGAGGTTGTGTTCTGTGTAAGAAAATGTGGTATATCCTGCAACTTCATGCTAGGGCATGCAAAGAATCCAACTGCAATGTCCCACGATGCAGGTTTATTATTCATATTTTACATATTAAATCAACAAGATTTTTAATCTGACCCCAAGATTTTCTGGGTCTTATTTATAAATTGTTAACCTAACTGTATGATGTTGATCCAGTGATTTAAAAGAACATTTGAGAAGGCTGCAGCAGCAGTCTGATTCACGGCGAAGGGCTGCTGTAATGGAGATGATGAGACAGAGAGCTGCAGAGGTTGCTGGTAACTCTGGGTAACTATTTGTACATATGAATATGGCCGTTTTGGAGGTAAGGCTTCCAGATAGAGAGGGGGTAGACAATATGGTTTTCTGCTGCTCCATTGGGGCACTGCTTGAAAAGAGGCAGTGCATTAAAAGCAGCAGGATAGGTGTTCAGAACGGGATAGGCATATAGTCGTACAGCATATTGGTTTATGACCACGCGTGTTAGGGAACAAATTTTTTTTTATTCATGTCTCCACGGCTTACTTTCCCTACCAGGAAGCAAAAATTTGTTAACCGAAGCTGCCCACTTCATCATCAGCAGCTAACTATTTCCCTCGAGAGTATAGGATTACTGATGTGTGCTAGTCAGTGGCTCAATTTGGTGATTCTTTGATTTTATATCCTTTTTTTATCTGTTTAATGCCATCTTTGGTGGCTGGTGTACTATAATTGTTCTAATTGGTCTAAAATGTTTTTTTTTTTTTAGAAAGGAATGATGGTGGGAGGTTAGTTTTGAATCCTGCTTTTTTTTCTTTTTTTAGCTCCTTTTCTTTTTAATTTCCACCTTCAAATATTTGATCATCTTTTTGTAGAATGCCTTGTTCTTTAACGTTGGAAGAAATAAGTGTATTCTATAACTGCAGCAATTCGTTTGCCTCTGCCAGTATGCGATTCGGCTGTCTCGAGCAATACAACTAATCCACGTATTTTAAGAAGGGGTTGTAATTTATTAATCCGGACAGCCACCTATTAGTTCTAGGTGCTCATCAATATTTATTTTTTATGATATTTATTTTTAATAAAATAAATGTAATATATAAAAGTCAATACCATTGGTAAAAAAAAAAATTAATCATAAAATTAAAAAAATAATCATTGAGAATTGCATGTATTTTATTGAATTCAATTAAGTTCGTATGCTATTGTATTCTAAAGCCATCTAGGCCTTGCTAGAAAATTCTGGCTAGGTATGAGAGATTGTTAGAATTATTATTTTTTTAATATGAATTATTAAATTTATTTGGTATTATACTATTTAAAACTTGTAATAGATATGTGACTTGTATATAATATTTCTTCTTCACTGAAGGGTATGTTTTCACTAGAGGAGGAGGGTATGTTGAACTGTCAAAAAAGTTCTCACTTCTTCTGGGTTACACTGTTGAGAGGTACATGATATTTAACATGTAATTGGCCCTTTGCATTACTGAAGCAGATATTGATAGTTTCTTACTACTTTTTTTTAGGGGGTAACAAGTAAAATAAATCATTAAACTTTAATTATTATTTTTTTTTTTTTATTTTGATCATAAAAAAAAAAAAATCATTTCAGATCACTCATTAACTTTTGTAAAAATTTTCTTCCGATGATCACTTATCAAAATCTTACACTAAAAAGCAGATATAGTATGTTACATCAATGTCGAAGTTCAATCTCATGCCACATAGATGTTACATATATTCTATGTCATTCGTGTTGATGAGTCAATATGTCACATTTGAAGTTACTAAATTTTAGTGAATTTTTTTTTTATTTTTATCATTAAAGAAAAACTCATTTTCAAATCAATTACTAAAGTTTTAATTTTTTTTATTTATAAGTCACTCGCCGAATTTCGAGGCAAAAAAATTGATATGATATGTTATGTCATCTTTTGAGAATGAAAAACTCACTTTAATGCAATACAAGTGCCACATAATCACAAATATCATATAAGTAATGTCATGTCAGATATATAATTTAACTTATAAAATAAAAATTAAATAACTAATTTAATATTTATGCAATATATTAAATAATTTTTGATAATCACTAAAATATAAACACATTTATAATTTAATAGATATATCTTCATCAATACCCAGAAATCAAAATTTTCACTTCCTTTTAATACATTGTTCCCCTGATTGGTGAGAGGATCAATCGAAAATCTCAACTTGAATAATAATTCAACTCATGACTTGATAAAAAATAAGTCAAGCAAATCAATAACGATGTTGAACGATAGGATAATACCAACAGTGAGGTTGAGATTGTGAGTAATGTATTAATTAAATTTTGGAAAGAAAAAATGAAGTAAGAAGAGAAAATAAAGAGAAGTAGAGGAATTTTTATGGCGGTTTGAATTTGTATATTTGTTCATAAATAAGCATAGAAAGTGAAGTGAGGAGAAGAAGAAAATGAATAGTATACTTAATTTTTTTGACTTTTTGTATTTGTTTAGTGACTTTTAGTTATATTTTAGTGATTATAAAAAATTGTTTAATATATTACATAAATATAAAATTAATTAGTTAATTTTTATTTTATAAGTTAAACTATGTATATTTACGTAGTATTAAAGTTTATGTGGCATTCGCATGATATCGATGTGACACTTACTCATTTTTAGATGATCACATGATATGCCACCTCAATTTTCTGACTTTAAAATTCGATGAGTGACCTATAAATGAAACAATTAGAACTTTAGTGATTAATTTGAAAATAAATTTTTATTTAGTGATCAAAGTGAAAAATCTACTAAAGTTTAGTGATTTCAAATATTATAGGCTTATATGACATGCTGACTCATCAACACGAATGATATGACATCTACGTGGCATGAGATCAGACTTTGACGCTGACGTGGTGTGCCATATTAACTTCTTGGTATAAAATTTCGATGAATGACCATCAGACGAAAATCTTTACATAGGTTAATAACTGATTTAAAATAATTTTTTCTTTAGTGACTAAGATAAAAATAATGACTAAAATTTAGTGATTTATTTTGTTTTTTACCCTCTTTTTTAGCGTTCACTGTGACTGCTTATCCTGCAGCAATAATGAACTTTTATGTGGTCAAGTATGAAGGATTTGATCCTCTATGTTGTAGGTAATGGAAGGTCCTATGTTTTAATTCCTGAAGCTGATCCTTCAGCTGATACAACTCAAAGCAAATTTGTAACACCTTAGCCTAAACCCTAATAGGGACCTTTAGGGAAATAATTTTTCCTTTCTTATTGATGTGTTATAATATGTGTGAATGCATGGAATATATGTATATGCATGTTATATGACCTGATTTTTAGGTCTAGAGTTG